>JAPKLW010000574.1:402805-443178 GCA_026898455.1 Plectranthus barbatus | reverse complement strand
AAACTAAAAAGGGCTCTTTAATTCTGAGCTATTGAAGAGTTTATATATTAGTAGGGTTGAGGCCTTGGATGCATATCTTCAAAAGGTATGATTTATTGCTTCCAAATTGATGTATATCTTGTTCCCCAAGCAATTCTCGCACAAAATATATGAAAATCTCGCCAAACAAGTCTGTCTTGGGCGAGATGGCCCTTGCCATGGCCGAGATGGAGAATTCGGCCCGGCCGAGATGGCTTCATTTCGGTGGAAACAGAGACGTTTCCGCCACTTCCGACCCTTCTGCGCAGTCTCACGGGTTTGGCCATAACTTTCGTATCCGAACTCCGATTGATCCAATTCCAGTTGCGTTGGAAAGCTAACTCAAATATATTTCAAATTCCATGCTCCATTAGCTCAGATTTCAATGGTGGAAGAAGTAGTGACTGTTTCTTTGAACATCTGCTGCTTTCGGTACGGGTTCTCCATTGGATTTGGCCTAAAACCTGCAAAATCTCACCATGGCAAGCATAATACCCTCTAATATACACTCATGCTCAGTTTATTCTAGAAAACATACTAAAATTCATAAAAGAAAGGAAAAACAATGCGATAAGAGAGTAGAAAAACGAGCTTATCAAAGACATTGTGGAATTTCTACCCAGGAAACCCTAATCACGCTAGAAAGACAACTGCAGCAACCTCCAAGAGAGAATACTTAAAAGGAGAAAATGAAGACGAGCACAACTAACCTTAACGCCAGGATAACTCTTCAGAACACCGAAAGAAGTAAGTCGCGTAAAGATTAAGAAAATGAAAAGTGATGTGATGTTCATAACCGGCAATGGTTCATATTCCCACGAACCGTTCGTAACTGTCAAAAACTACCCACGCATTTATAGTTATGCCCATGCTAAACGACAAAATCTCTCCCAACTCCCGCACTTAAATTTCGAAGCGACGCCCAAAAACATGACCCGATTAATTATGACCCAATGAAAACTTACCCGCTACGACACAATCTTAAGGTTCGATCCATAAGCACGACCTTAAGGTCTGACCCTTACTAATGACCTTCGGATCCATCAAATCAGTAAAACAGAACCCCCACGTACGAGTTCCCTACGTAGACGCACAAAGCACTGTACATGGGAGCTTAGCTCCCATAAAGCGGGACATCTTGCAGGATGTCCCCCTTCCTATTGTGTATTTTCGGACCCATGACTTGAGCCCGCAAGATACCTCCACGGAGCTACTTGCATTCCTGTACCATGTGCATTTTAGTTATAATGCAAGGGGCTGAATACAACGTACCTAGTGGAAACATGCCCCAAAAATAATACATTTATAAATATGGATGCTACACCACATACTGATAATTCACGGGGTTTTTAGAAAACATTTGGCCATGTTTATCCAAAACATTTTCATCATTGTGCTTTGAGAATCAAGATCAAATATGATTCATTAACATTTAAGTCCAAATATCAAGAATGAACACTAACATCCAACTATCAAGTGTGATCTCTAACGTTCCAATATCAAGTATGAATACTAATGTACTAATATCAAATATGAACGCTAACGTACTAATATAAAATATGAACGGTAACATATGAATATCAAATATGAATGCTAGCATGAAAATATCAAACATGAACACTATACGAATATCAAGAATGAAATCTAACATCCAAATATCAAATATGAATGCTAATGTACGAATATCAAACATGAATTCTCAAGTCTACCATGTTTAATCCAGAGGAACAAATAACATGCACAAAACATTTTTGGAATAGACAATCAGTTCAATACAAATCATTTTCATTCTTTTAGAAAACTGAGCTCACTGCTTGAAAGGAATTTGAGTTTATAGAAAATAGTCCCCACCTCGATATCTTATAGATGTTTAAGTGTAGGTAAGCAAGTTCATGTTTGAAAGCTTGATCTGCTACCATGTGTTTCCTTGAATTAGCAACACGGGAGAGTATAACAAATTAGGTAGACCGTCTAATTTTAATTATCAATGCCTCAACTGATGCTAACATATATCTCAGGTTCTATGACTGACCGTTTGACCGATTGACTGACAAGAACCCAATAAGCCAACATGCAATACTCGTACATCTAGTGTGTATTTGACTCATCTAAAATTAAAAATACATGTTAATCAGTCTATGTCTAGAAAATTTCCAATCCAAGATTCAATTGCATGTCAAACAGTCAATCTCATATTCATTATTGCATGAATTAATTTAATTAATTCCCAACATTTGAAATCAATTCCAGTTGCTTAAATATGTGCATGGAATGCTTAATAATCACTATACATGATCATATATCAAATATACAATGAATCGGATTGAATAAGGAGCAAAAATATGCATGCAACATTTGCACGTCGATCGATGACATCCACAGGGTTGACTCCGGTGGATGCAGCAAACCTAGTCATTTTTGGCCAATCCAACTCCACCCGACTCACCTCTGACCTCTAAAAATGATAAGAAACGTGATGCAAATCTCAACTCACGTAAATTATCGGCTGAAAATGAGTTCTTCGGCAAGAGAGAAAGCTTACCTGTCTATGAAGATTTCCGGCGAAAAGTCTGGTAGATAGTGGCGGATTGATGATCGGAAGATACTAAAATGTTCACAATAATATGGGGAACGTGAATATATAGTTAGATCATGATTTTTTTACCATTCGGCAAAATTCCATAATTAAACAAGAAATCTAGACCTTTACCAATTGATCATGTTTGTTGAGTGATATCTCTCTGGATTCTCAACAAAATCGGGTGATTCCAAGTTCTACATGAAACTTGAAGGACGATCTTCCTCCAATCTTCATATTTTATCGCTTTATTCTTTCTTAGATGATTGGAAATCATGAAAGAAAATGATGGCAGGAGAGTGGTGTGTATCGGAGTGCAAAAAATTGAAAAAGAAAGTTGAGTTGCCTGCTTCGAAATTCATTTCATTTAAGGTTGAGGTGTGTGTTGCACAACATTTAGAACAATAATTGTAATGCAAGTGGCAAAGTCGATCAAGGGATAAGGCTCCATGTGTGTGTATTTCTTTTGTTGCGGTTCTAGTTCCGGTTTTGATAATTTTTGTAATAATTCTGCTAATCAAAATTTGTTGATTCGTAATTCGACATGCATTGCCCATTTCAAAAAATGAGCATCCACAAGAATGTTATAAATCTCGAGTTCAACTCATTGGTGTGATTCCACAATTTTTGGAATTAAAGCATTTAGGCACCAAACTTAATAGTTCAAAAAATCATAAATTGTTCCACGGGCCTCAGAATCTCAATCCCATCGTTTCTAAAATTCTCATATGTCAATCTCAAGTATACTTTAGCTCAGTGAAAGAAACGGAGTATTCGGGTGCAAGTTTGTGAATTTAAACGTATCCGAAATGAGCTAAAAATATTAATTCGTTATGATCGGGTTTCTTATGTAAAATTCATATGTATGGCTACCTAGGGTTCTTGAAAATGTATCCATAGGTATTTAGTTCTATCAGAATGGACATGCATGTAATGACGGTGGTTCAATTTTGTGTAACGAATAATTCAAAATAAATTGCTAATTAAATTTTAAATTAACCACTAATTAAGCTTTAATCGGCTTAATTAAACTTAGGAATATTACAATTAAATTTGTGCACATAGGATTTGATATGAAAGTTTCATGAGAAATTCCCGCTAGATTTGCACAGCTCCACGAATTTAGTCTTATCTTTTTATCCGCAACTTCGATTAAAGCGATACCACTTGGATCATATAGCCAACTTGATTAAGTATTCGTGGATAAGCATCAACAGATTAGATTCCAAGTATTAAGTGAGATACGACTGATTTACTGTAGGCATTTTTAGCTTTCAAAAATCAGGTACAGATTTTATCTTCAAATCTTCTTTTCTCTCTCCAAATCTTCCAGAATCTTAATTTATCTTTAATCCTCAATTATCCTTAATTATAATCTTCAATTTTTAATCATCCCTTTTCCTCATCTTGCAACTAATATCCATAAACCTACAAAATTTACCACCACAAACATAATACCACTCTAATCTAACCATAAAATAAATATATAAAAGAAATTAACAAAACATAACATAAAAAAAACTAATAAATCAAACCAAAAATGAGTGAAAATATTAACTTATCAACTTCCTAAATGATAATGAACAATCAGCTTCGTGTGAGCGGTTAGATCTCCTTTCTTATCTGAATAGATCGATGGTTGGGTAGTTAGCGACGGTTCGTCTTACGTCCCACGATGATGGAAAATTGCACGTGGCCGACGTGGCATCGTCTTATTTGTCGCCGCCCTGTGCAGCAGTCATTCTTCCTATTAATGTAGACTCCACAGTTGCTCCGTCAATTAGATAGTCCCGCCTTTCGAGAGATTTGAAATCATTATTTCTCTTCTGTTTGCTAGTCCTGATGTAGCAAACATAAGATTCCTACTGAGAGCTTGGACTCAGCAGTGAACTAAGATTCCACTAAGACCTCAGAATACTATAGATAACAGAAATCTGCTGAGAGCTTGGACTTAGAAGTGAACTCAAATTCTGCTAAGGTCTTAGTATCCCATAGAGAATGCGTATCTGCTGAGAGCTTGGACTCAGCAGCTGATCTTAAATTTGCTAAGATTTCGAACTTAGCTATATATGGGTATCTGCTGAGAGTTTGGACTTAGTAGACAATTCAGACTCTTATAAATTTTACATCTTTAGAGTTCAAAGAGTCTTTTAATGAGAGCTTGGACTCAGTAATCATCGTAATTCTACTGAGAGCTTTGACTCAGTAGTCAGTAGAGAGTTTTGCTTGATAAAAATTTATCACTACAACCATCAAGCACTCTGCTTCCGACTTAGGCTTTGGGGGAAACTTTGTCATTCCTATCTGTTGATTTTCCTCTTTATCTTCAATTTAATCCAAGGAAAATCATAAGGTTTTAAGATAGGAAGCTATTTACACAAGGAGTGTAATGATCTAGAATTTTTTTTTTGGCATTTATTATTTTGAGACAAAAGAGTATTGTCATCAAAACGAGCATATTGTTTTATTGATATCATTGATTTACAGGATGTACACTTCGCAAAGTATTAAACTACAAGTTACAATGATCAATTCTTCTTCAAACTACTCCAAATAACATCTTTGCTAGATTTGCTCCTTCATCTTCTTCTCCTCCCCGAGCTCATTGCTGCATGTCTCCCTACATGCGCATCAACGCCATTTATAGCTGAGAGATGTCTCTTGTCACTTCATCTTCTAGCTCCTCGAGCTATGTACGTAGACATCTCTTCATTTTACAGCCTGTGGACAATCTAGCTGATTTCAAAGGAATTTCAACGCTAGCAGATCTCACTATCTGCTCAGATCGGTGCTCTTGTCCGCACTTTCCATCAGCACCAGGTGCCATACAAATGTCCCTACTTTATGCAGGATGGGAAACATCTGCACCACCTGCATGCTTGCATGCCTCTTTAGCTTCGGATGCCAAGCAGATGCATACGAGTTGCATCTACTCTATCCGCAAGCCTTTCCTCTATCTCTTATTCGTCTCCATTTTCCGAATTTCGAAACCTTGGAAGAAGAGGTGAGAAAGAAGCTGTCTGGGAGTCCTACCTAAAGGAACTCCCAAACTAAGTGACTAATGAATCTCCATCCTCAGACCCACCTAACAATTTTATATATCTCTAATGATAAAACTATCATGGCCTGAAAGAATGGACCTCCTATTTTCATTCAATTCTAATATCCGAAAACCCATTATCAGAGGTGAACTGAGAATTGAGAGAATCTTCTTAGATATGATCTATGTGAAGATTACGACCCTTCCTCTTAATTTGGAGACTTCCAAGTCACGCTGCTCGAACCCATCTTGAAGGTATTTTGGTGAGATGGTAAAGGATGACATCTTGTTTTTCTTGAGCTACAAGGTTTAATTGGAGGGGGTTGAAGGCATGAGGCGGGTTTGGTTTCAGAGGGTTGGATATGTTTTCCTAAATGAAAAAACCACCCCTTAAATAAACACACTCGTCCTGAAGATTTGTTCGATCAATCAAATCGTCTACCTTGGGAACTGACGGTTTTGGCTATACTTTCCATGTGGCCGTTCCTGATACCATATCCTTAACTGAATCATCTCGAACCTTGAGCAAAATCATCAGAAATGATAATGAATCTTGACCGTCACCATATTAATTCTCTCCATTAATGGGTTTGTAACTGTTTCGTCGGTTGAGATAATCCTCCTTTAATTTTTCTTTGCTAAACAACTTCCCAAGGTTGATTCAGTAGTCTGAAAAGTGAGATTTTAGCATCTGGCGTTGAATTTGCTGAGAGCTTGGACTCAGCAATGCAACTATAAAATTTACGCATTTGACTGGAGAGTGTGAGATTGGATACGCTCTATTCCACATCATCTCCCAGAAACTTGAGAAATTCAAGAACAGAATGAGAGTTGGGACTCATTCTTCCCCAACCTTATATAGCTCCAATAATCCGAGCTTGAGACAGAGCTCCTTAAATTTGCCTTCTGCTAGAGGTTTGGTGAATATGTCTACTAGCTGATCTTCTGTTCGAATGTAATCCACTAAAATGATGAAATGATATCAATATGCTTCGTCCTTGAATGATGTACTGGATTCTTAGTGATGCACATTGCACTGTTGTTGTCGCAGTATATCAGGACGCATCTGGTGCTGACTTTATAATCTTGAAGTTGTTGCTTAATCCACAACACATGTGTACAACAGCTTGCAGCAGCCACATATTCTGCTTCTGTTGTGGACGTTGATACCGAGTGTTGCTTTTTGCTAAACCAACTGATCAGCTTGTGTCCAAGGAATTGACAAGTCCCACTCGCACTCTTCTCATCAATTCGGCATCCTCCAAAGTTTGAGTCTGAATATCCAACGAGTGTAAGATCGTATGCTCTTGGATACCAAATTCCTAAAAACTCTGTCTCTTTAAGATATTTTACAATTCTTTGTGCGTATTCCATGTGGGATTTCTTCAGATTTTCTTAGTATCTAGCACATACGCCTACAGCATACAAAATATGTGGCCTGCTGGCCGTTAGGTATAATAATGAACTAATAATACCTATATATGTTTTTGGATCCACGGATTTGCCTTCTTCATCCATTGAGATTTGACATGTTGTGCTCATGGATAAGCTGAGAAATTTTTTCACACAGGGTTAGACTCTTAGATCCAAATATAATATCATCCACGTAGATTTGGACGAGAAATATGTCTTCAGCGTCCTTGATCAAGAAGAGTGTCCGATCGATTTTCCCCTTCTTGATCCATTCTTCAGCAGAAATGACGACAATGTCTCGTACCAAGCTTTGGGGGCTTGCTTCAGACCATACAGGGCTTTGCTCAACCTGTACACCTTATTTCCACGTTCCAAGCCTAGAGGTTGCTCCACATAGACCTCTTCTTTTAATTCATCATTTAAGAATGCACTCTTGACGTCCATCTGAAACACTGTAAAACCATGGTGAGCAGCATATGCAAGGAATAACCTGATTGCTTCCAGTCGAGCTACTGGAGCAAATATTTTATCAAAATTGATTCCTTCGCACTGCGCGTATCCTCTAGCTACTAGTCTTGCTTAGTTGCACACGACAAGTCCATTCTCATAATGCTTGTTCTTGAATACCCATTTGGTGCCTATCACCGATTGATGCGTTGGTTGATCCACGAGATCCCATACATGATTCCGCATGAACTCTAACAATTCTTCCTGCATCGCATTGATCCAATTGGCGGATCTAAGTGCATTAGCAACTTTGGTTGGCTCCGCCTAAGATATGTAGCAAGCTAGCATTGCATTGTGTCTAGTTCAAATTGGATTGGCAAGATCTCCTAATATTGCTTTTGATGGATGATCTCTCAGCAGCAACTTTGGTCTTTGTAGCTCAGTAATTGGAATTGTTTGACTGTTCGATGCTCCAATTTGACTTTCTAAAATAGATACGTCAACAAGTTGTAGGTTATTCAGACTTTCAGCTATTCTTGCTGGGTTTCTGTCTGCTGGATGGTTGTTTGTTGATGATCCGTCTGTTGAATCGATGGTACGTCTTTCGTCAGCAGTCCGCTCCTGATCATTTTTAGCAGTGCTATCTTCAGCAATCCTCTTGCTATCCTAGGGATTCTCAGCAACGTCTTTGTTTTGCTGAATGGTTTCTCCTTCTTGAGTTCCCCCTTGACATGTGATCTCCTTAAGAGGTTTTATTGTGGCCTCAGCATTACTAGTTGCATCACCTGCCATCTCAGTTGTTTGCTGACCAGCCGAGGGCTCCAGCATAGATGTGGATTCACTCATAAACCTAGTCGGAGCAATCGGTTTAGCTTTGGAAGTATTCGAGCCCGATTGTCCATTGACATCATTGGTTTCATGAATCACATCTCTTAGATCTCTCATGGTCCTGCGCACTAAAGTAGCTTCATCAAAAATAATATTGCATGTTATTTCCACAAGATTGGTGGTCTTGTTAAGCACTCTATAACCCTTGTGAGAAGGATGTCCATATCCTAGGAACACCCCTTCATCAGCTTTGGGAGAAAAAGTACTTAACTTTGACTTCTCATTATTATGGATATAACATGGTGAACCGAAAGCACGAAGTTGAGCTAAGGAAGGCTTAGGACCATGATAGATTTCGTAGGGAGTCTTGTTGAATTTGAGATTCAAACCACTTTGATTCCGCATATAGCATGCATTCACAACAGCTTCTCCCCAATATCTCTGACCTAGATATGTATAGGAAAGCATCATTTGTACGGCCTCCTTTAGAGTTTTGTTCCTCCGTTCTGCCAAGCCATTTTGCTGAGGTGTTCTTGTAGTGAACCTTTTATGTCCTATCCTAGTGTCGGCGCAGAAGTCCATTATTGCTCCATTACAGAATTCTGTACCATTTTGCTCAATGCACCCTCTTCCAATTATTCTAGCCTTTGAGTTATCACCAAAGGAAATCGAAGGTCCTCTTATTTTCTGAAGATTTGTGAAGATTTCTTTGTCTCCTGTCATGTGACCTGAGCATCCGCTATCTAGGATCCACTCTTTTAATTTCTTCGATGTTCGTCTTGCAGGACCTTGTTCCTCCAAAGTAAAGAAATTAATTTTTAGCTACCTGATCAACTGCGGGTCCTACAGGATTAGTTCTCTGGATTAGCCCCTTAGGATTCCAAATTTTTGTTATCTTGACATTTTTCTTATCATCACGTTTCACTACATTTCCCTTCCTATTGGAGTAATGCTTAGAATTAGGATGGAAACGTGTAGTGGTGTGCTGAGCCTTCATAGTCTTTTGAAAATGAATTGGTTTAGACTCTAGCCTCAAGTAGGTGTTCCTCTTACTTGGAGTGTATGCTGGCTTCCTCACAATCTTAGCAGATTGCTTAGCCTTTCTAGGTTGTGTATGAACCTTCCTAGCAGATGGAACAGTCTATTGGATTACATACATTGACTTTGCTGACTTCCTCTCAGCAAATACACCCTTCAATCACTGTTTAGTGGTCAACAGGGGATTCGTAGTTTGCCCGCATTTTTGCTGAGCAATTGTTGTTGATCTAGCATTGTCTCCTTTGTCTTTCCTAGTAGTCTACTGATCCTTCCCGATTGTTGGGACAAATATTATTTTCTTTGATCGGTTAGATTCAGCATTGCTGGATTCACCTTTTTCAAAACCTTATCCAGCAAAATCATTTGTGCTCCTTTGAACACTTAAGATCTCATCTAAATCTCTTGTGCTTTTTGAAAATCTACATTGATATGGTTTTTGCACAGAGTTTTCTAGTTTTAAAACTTCATTCTCCTATTTTAAACTATCAAAATTTTCACTCAGCAAGGAGAATTCAGCTCTAAGTTTTAAAAGTTCCTCGTCTGCTGACCTAGATTTTTCAATCTCTCTGGTCAAAATAGAAAGTTGAGATTTCAGCGAGGAATTTTCTTTCACTATAACATCTTTCAACGCATGAAATTTTGAAAATTCTTTTAAAAGAAGTTCTACAGTTAAATCTCCTAAGTCAGAAAAGCATTAATCAGCAGTATCATGCAAATTATCTGAAATAGAAGCAACAGACATTACAGAATTTGTTACCTGATTTCTTGTGACAGCTAGGGCTGATTCTTCTACAATGAGAAAATCCTCTTCATCTTCTGAGGAATAACTTTTGTCTTCGTGATCTGGGATGTCTGGTATCTCTGTCCGGGTCAGCAGAGCTTTGGTAATAGTCATTAATGTACGTCTTTCAAAGAGCTCTCTTAACTGCTCCCTTTCATCAGGATCTACTAGTGGGCACTCTAACTTTAGATGATCTAGGGAGTTGCACTTGTAGCAGGTTCTCGGTGTCTCCTTGACTGTCCGGCTGTCTGATGGCTGACTTTGTTGAGGTTTCTCCTTCTTGCCTTTGGCCTTCAGCAATAGCTTTTGTAATCATTTCATCTACTCCTCCAGATCGCCGACTGAGCATTCCATTTCTTTAGCTTGAGATCCACTTATTGATGTGATCTCCTTTGTTGGGCTGGATTAAGCTGGATCTGAGTGGAACGTCTTCTTGGATTTCCACTTCTGTACGTCTCTCTTCACGAAAAATGTTGCATCCTTGGGATGACCTTCAATGGATACTACAGCTCATATAGCTTCATTTTTATTGATCTGGATGATATCCCATTCATGTGCATGAAGTTGGGCGAATACATCTTTGGTGCTCATGGTTGATAGATCTTTCTGCTTGAGGCTCGTCACTTTGACAAACCAGTCCTCTTTCGGTATCTTTGATGGAATCTTAGAGTTCATGTCGGGAAGCTCGTACGTTCTTCCCAACTTCTTCATTTTGGCTATAATGGAGTTAAATCTAACTTCCATTTCTTTGATTGTTACTCCTGGAAGCTTCTGGAATGACTCAAATTTGTCTACACACTATTGCAGCTTGTTCCTCTTCATTTGATCAGTCTCTTTGCTCAAGGTGCCAAGAAAATCCCACATTTCTTTGGCATTCTTGTACTCCAGGGCTTCAGCCATCAGAGATTCCGATAAAGAATTTAATATCAAATCCAAAGCCACGAAGTCTAATTTAAGCACGAACTCGGTCTTCTGGAGTCCATTCATCGTACGGCTTGTCCACCATCCCTTATGGTGCTTGAACGTCTTCGCCGATTCGAGTGTTTACTTTCCAAATCTTGATTGGTCCTTGCTCGATCACCTGCCCCATCTCTAGATGTATATTCTTTAAAGTGATCATCGACCTCGTTTTCCAGGTATTGTTGGTTTCTGGAGAAAACTTTCCCAACTTCGCGTTGTTTGTCATTGTCCTTATCCTGAGCTTAACACAAAAGCACAAGAAATATGCAAGGAAAAATGGATCTGGTCCTAAGCGACTCAGAAGCAGCTAGTCTGTAAAGACCAACCGCTCTGATACCACTTGTTGGTCCCCGATCAAAGTGTTTATAGCTGCAGTGGAATGTTTATGCTAAGGTAACGACTTAGCAAGTGTTTATCAAATGTGTTTAAGCTCGAATATTCGTTAGATTTACTTCAAGTTATACTACAACACTTGATGTGTTGAGTTTCAATATAAGCAATAAGTAACGAAATATAAGCAATAAATGAACACGGGATTTATAATGGTTCGAACAACTATTCTACGTCTACTCTTCAGTCCTCCTAACTAAAAATTCACTATGATTGAATACAAAGGTCAGGCTTGATCTCTAATGTTGAGCAGCTCCTCCGTCTAGTCAGCGCGAACCTTCAAGCACCTCGGCCTTAAACCTTCACTTTGACACTCCTTAGAGTGAGGACAAACCTCCCTTCTCCTCGGACGTCGACCTTGAGAGTTTTATAGTTCTTCCCAGAACCTTTCCTTTATCGGAAATAGCACGTGATAATCACTCTAGCAGAGCAAGGTGACTGCTAGATTCTTTTTAGGATAGAAAGAATCCCAAACGTAACCTCGGAAGAGAACTTGAAAGGTCTCGAACTCTAAATTTGAAAGCTTATGCAAAGCCTCACAAGTATATGATCGGATATGAGTTCGTGTGAGTTTGAGATTATTTTGAACTTTCTAACTTCTCTGTTGTAAATTTTGCGAACCTCTCTAGCTCTAGCGAAATCTCCTATTTATAGGTGAAGATTCAAACGTTCGTTTGAATCTTATCCGTTAGATACAGAGTGTCTGCTCGCCAATCTTTGTTCTTCCTTTTCCTGCGAGGTATAATGACTCTTCAGATCTCCTTTGTCTCTGATTGGCGTTCTTCTTATTTTAGCCGTCTTTGTCAGAACGGATCTTTGAGTTTGATTTTGGAAACCTTCCATTTTCTGTTGATTATCCTTCTTTCTGATTTGTCGGGTTTCCCTGTGATTTTGGATCCTTCTGTTTTACGACTTCGTATGAATGTTGATTGCTGGCAATTAGTCATCTGCTGACATCTCAGCAAGATTGCTGAGATTCAGCATCTTGCTTGCTTCGCTCCTTCAGCATTCCTTTAAGCGTTTCCAGCATTCTTCAAGTAATTGCTAGCCTTTCAAAGTTTGCTAGCATCTTTAGCAATCTTCATACTTGCTTACTCCTTCAACATTCTTCGATCCTTTCTTCTAGTTCTATTACAACTCGAATATGTGTATCCTATACAGGACTTTTACAATTTTGACACGATTCTAAGTTGCTAGAAACTACATCTACTGAGCTTTGATGCACCAAAACCAAATACATACAATTGAGATCAAAGGGTTATAATATTTCTAAAAATATTCCTAACAACCACATTGATCTGAGAAGAGGGAGGAAATTTTGTTTATCGATAAGTACATAACTCGGAAAAAATCTTCACCAGATTTTCGGATCAGAGCGGGATACAGATCAGAAGATCAGATCTAGATGATCTATTTCATCTTTCTCTCTCTTAGTTTTCAAAATTAATCTTATAATTTCAGAAGATTTATTTACTTCATCTTGTAGGATCAAATCTTGTTGCACAATAAAAAGGATTGAAGATCAATATCTACGCAACCAATTCAATAGTTCATAGGATCCAAGTATTCCGCATAAACCATCTTATGCATTTCAATAGGAGCATGTTGGATTAATCATATGCATAGTAATTTATTTTGATATCAAATATCAATTTGGGTTATGGATTGGCAATTCAGTTTGCCAATAATCCCTTCACACCTATATTAGTCCTACCCCAGGTCAAGAACACGTATCATTTGGGTTTTCCTAGAATGAGTGCCGAAAAATATGATGCACCATGTTGGTATGAGTAGCACCTATCAAATTATTTAAGCTCTCTTTATCTATACAATCTCATTTCTGTATAGCCTCATAGTCCCTCTCGTTCCGGTGTATGCCCGATTCATTCATGTCACCATCCGTTCAACTAAAGAAAATCTTACTGGAACCATTCATTGTCCGTGCTTCTCTGCGCAGGCGTTCACTCCCTGATCCGGCACCGGGTCACTACAAGTACACAAGAATTTATAATAGTTCGAGCATATGATCTTTGTCCACTCTTCAAGCCTTTCGGTGATAATTATATTATGGTGGAGAAAATATGCGCATGTGACCAATTACTATGGTGTGGATGCGGTCTATTTATATGAGAAATTTCTAGATACATAAAGGAAATCAATCATAATTTACTAAAGTTATCACAAGTCCTAATTTAACTCAAATAGATTAATAAATATTCAAATCCTATTCGAATATGAATAAATTTCACAAAACTAAGAAATTAGATACACCAGATCTTTTTTATATATAGCCGCTCGAATGCTCCTCGAGTATCTCGATCCTGATCTTCTCGGTCCTGTCTCATCGACTCACTTTCTCGAGTTATATTGAGACTACACCAACTGTGATAAAGCAAATAAATATTCCATCCGTCCCAATTTAATTGTCCCACTTTTCTTTTTTTGTCTGTCCCGATTCATTTGTCTTATTCTAAAAATGAGAATTTTCTCATACTCAACAATAAAATATTAATTTCACTCAACTTATTATATGCTCACTGTCTTTGGTTATGATGTCTAGTCAACCCGGTTCAATTAAACTAGGACGGATATAGTATAAAATATTAGGAAATTTTAATTTGAACCAGCAATTTTTACGATAATTATTGTAGATTCATTTTTATTTGATACACCATTACATGCTAGCGTTAAAATGGAGAAAATAAAAGAAAAAGAGAAGGAAAGGGTAATAAAACCAAATGATATATTACACGTTGAATATCAAAATTTTTAATTCTTTTTTGTACTTTGTGTAACAGAACTATTCTATTTATAATAACTATTTGAAATGTGTCCCATAAGACATGGTAAATCAGTCACATTAATCCATGCTACCCGAAGTGTAGGCTATGATATATGAAGTTAATCGCGTATGATATACTTATCATTAAATGCATTGGTAAAATGAATATTGTGACTATAACTATTCGATTCTGAACGTGTTTTAGATTTTGTGGATTAACATCTAATTAAGCGTTTACTATTACATTAATATGGAGATACTCTTTGAAAAGCACACGGGTCTTTGTAATGTCAAGATATATCATAATACTTGCGTGAGGGATTAAACTATACGTTCGCATCATAAATCATCGAAATTGATAAGTATAATCCCAAAAATCTAAGTTAGCAAGTTAACGTGCGAAAGTGTGTGAAGGGTGGATCCAGAAAGTCAATTAATCCTTAGAAATAATAGATTAAGTTAAACCGTTATTAGATATTAGTTTTCATATATATACCAATAACTGACGGTCATTTGTTGGCTTTTAAACTTAAACTATAAACGTACAAATGACAAGAATTGAAATGGAGAGAGAATTTATAATGATTCAGATTGAGAAAATGATCCTATGTCCACTCTTCTTTAAAACTTGAAGGAAAATCACTAACTTTCAATATTGCGATAATTCAATACATATTACAGTTACAATTCTTCTGAAATGAAAAATCTCCTTCAGTTTCGGTTGTAGGTACCTACAGCTTCTGAGCTTTATCACAATAGTTCGATGGTTTGGCTCTTCGGCTAACTTCTGAGGTTGTAGTTTTTTGTTTTCCACTTGAGCGTTGAATAATGTTGAAGCTTCCTTCTCAGTCTTGCTGGGAAGCTCTCAGATTCACTTGACTGCTCCGGCAGATGAGTGAACTTCAATAATCTCAAGCCTTTAGAATAACTTAAAGGCCTCGTGTTCAGAATTGCACGGTGAGCAGAGTTGATGGGAATTTTACAAATCCTTATCCAGTTCTTTTTCATATCTTTATCCATTTTTTTATCTAGAGCTATTCATCCTTACTTTGCTCTCGCTCTTTCTGATAGTACTTCATACTTGTGTAGTTGATTGTTGGTTTTACTTTCTCTACACTTGATAAGAAAACTTGTTGGCATAAAGGAGTTGGATAAAGACGTTACGATCTTATATTTTAATTTTGGAATGATTAACTCATTATCTTACCTCAGTTGTCTGTTCCTTTGAGCTAGATTACCTCTTCTAAATCAATTGACTCAATGATGTAATATAATAACTCAGAAAGTTAGTTTTGAGCAACTTGTTCCAAAGTTGAGTTAGTTGGCTCTATCTTAAATTTGATCACTTCTTGAATGAATCTTTGTGTTATTCAAGTCTCCAATTGACCAAACCTAAACTGTTACGACACTCAAATTATAAATCTATACAATTCATAGAATCATTTCAAACTCAATCAATACAATACAAATATAAATTAACTTTGGGTTTTGCCATTTCAGCAAAACTAACTAAGATTCCTAATAGTAAGAATATTTCCTAATTCGATGCACATATAGTTAAAATATCTCGCTTATGTTGGTTAAGTTATGAATTTAAATTACACCAGGGACATTCCGAATAAAACGTAAACTAATACATTTTTTTAATATAATCCGATAAGAACTTACATATTAAAAATCATATAATCCTATGCCTAGCTAGTACAAAGTTTTAACACAAAGTAATAATTAACTAATTAGCCTTTTGTAAATCTCACAATTTCATATTTATGGAAATTATGTTGTTTTTATTATTAATTATTATTTTGTAATTTAGAATATAAATAAATCTCAATTAAAATAACTGCCCCAGTGAGAGGTTCTTGAGCCCAACTCGAGTGGCCCATAACATTTATATGCTTTTTACATTTGTAATTTTGTGTCGTATCACTAAATTTCTAATAAATTGAATTCCAATTTTAATAGTTTAAGACGAAGTTCGTATTTCATTTCGGATCATCTATTACATCTTCATGTTATATTTCATATTTTTATTTCATGTCGTTTTAACTTTATATTGTTTATGTTTTAGTTTATTCTTCAAATTATTTAATAAAGTTTTTAATAGTCAATTAATATGTTATGAACCAAAATATTTCGGCCCACCATCAGGCAAGGTCATTCATGTTTGGACCTGTTTGAGGATTTTACACATCCCATAGTCATTGCATTTATGAAGAAAGTATCTTCCTAAAATCTCAAATCCAATTATTTAATATTATTTAATGAAATATTAAATATTAGTTATATTGAGATATATATTCGATATTTATACTTTTTTGAATCGTACTCTTATAAATAACTTCTATTTTCTTTTCTCTTGCAACCATAACCTCATTCTCATTCATTTATAACTTTTTCGACTTCTAATTAGTGACAAGTCAAATATATTTATATTAATTATACTTTTTAGCATCATTTATACATTCATATTCTAAATGATTAAAATCATATATGAATTTCATTATTTTATCTATTAGTTTAATAATCTTGTAAATAGTTTAAACTGGCCGAACAAAACCATTGAATATGGTTTGAACGATTTGATTTGAAATAATTATTTAATAGGATCGGTTAGTAAAAATTTTAAACCTTATGTACTAATTTACGGGTACTTCACTATTCAAATCGACCAAATTGAACCATGCACATCCCTATATCTTTTTTTTGTTCCCTTAATTGTTTTTTTTAAGCTATTAATCTCATTGCAGAAATCCCACCACAATATAATGTATAAAACATATTTTTATTTTCATTATTGAGTATCAACAATTGATTATTTTATAATTATATTATAGTAGTATGATCGTATATTTTGTGTTGTGCCCCAGAATGGTCAAGCTCGTTCTGGACCTATTTACATGATTAAACAGAGTCCAAGAAGATGATCAAAGGCCCAATGACTTGATCCGACTCCAGAAAGACGATTCTTTCCTATGGGTAGGGATCGTACCAGCTACGTAAAGCAGTCGGGTTACCTAGTTCCCTAGTGATTGAACCTCACTGATACGAGCTCAGAATATCAAGGGCAAATTGCAGAGTTGTTCAGATTTGATAGATGTGGAGAAGATCTTATGAATCTTGGTTTCCTTGTAAAATATTTCAATAGGATATAACCTATTTAAGGTAGATAAAGATTTGGGCATATCTTCCCATATCTAGATCGATATGAAGGGATTCGTGAACTGAATCACGAAGTCCGTTTGCCAAGATCGATAATTGGAATATCAAAAATAAATTGCTATGCCTATGATTATTCCTAGCATGCTCCTATTGATTATGCATAAGGGGGTTTATGCGAAATACCTGGATTGTAGAAACCTGAAGAACATGTGCGTAGAGATTTGATCCTCGATCCTTTTTCCCACGCACCAAGATTTATTCCTAACAGATTGAGGAATTAAATCTAAGAAAATTAATATATAATTTTCGAAAACAAAAAGGGAGAAAAGAAAGAAGAAGATCCTCCTGATCTGATCTTCTGATCTGTATCCCAACTCCAATCCGAATATCTGGTGAAGATTCCCTTCAGATTCCTTGCCCGGTTAAAAAGCATAATTTCCTCCTCATTTCTCAGATCTAGTCGATTACCACAGCTCCCAAAATACTGGTTTGCTGTGCTGCAACATATGATCTTGTGGTGTGTTGTGATCTAAGAAACTGAGGCCTATTTATAGGAAAATACTGGACTTCTATTAGGCCTGAGTTTTCATGGGCCAGACCAGGAACCAGAATGCAAATAGCAAATAAGGCCTATCAATTAATTAATTCCCATATTCAACCCATAATATAATTAATTAATTAATATTGATTCAGTCCACCAGAGAATCAATATTGTCCTACCTATTTGCTACCACGTTTTGAGGTACGGGTTGCATGGGATCGGTTTATCCCCACATTTAAGGTTACAGACATTCGTTAATTAATTTAAGCTCTAACAAGCTATTTAATTAATTAAAGCTCTAACAAGCTATTTAATTAACAGACCTTTCTTGGCAGTTTGCATGCTGAAACGGGCAATCACAGTATCCACATATGACCCTTGTGACAAGGTCAGCATCCTCTTATTGCACTCCCGCAATACTTTTACCCCTAGGATGTATCCTGCCTCCCCAAGGTCCTTCATATGAAACTGTTCGGATAACCACCCCTTTATGACCGGCAGTACTTCCGCATTGTCGCCAAATAGGAAAATATCATTTACATAAAGTGCAAGGAACACCACGCTTCTGCTAACATATAGACGGTACACGCAACTCTAGTTTGAACATTGTGAAAATCCATAGGATTTAATCACTTCATCAAAACGTAGATTCCATGACCGTGAAGCTTGCTTAAGTCCATACAACAACTTCTTAAGCTTCCAGACCAAATGTTCTTCGTACTTCTGCACATAACCTTCTGGTTGTTTTATATAGATGTCCCTACCTTCTTTAAGGTACCTATTTAGAAACGCGGTTTTGACATCCGTCTGCCAGATCTCTAGGTCCTTATGTGCTGCTATGGCTAGGAGTATTCGAATGGACTTAAGCATGGCTACTGGTGAGAAGGTCTCGTCATAGTCTACACCTTCTTTCTGACTATAACCCTTCGCCACCAGTCGTGCTTTGAAAGCTGTAATTTCACCATTTGCTCCTTTCTTCCTTTTGTATACCCATTTGCACCCTTTGGCTCGATAGCCATCTGGCAAATCAGTTTTCTGGTATACATCCATAGCCGTAATGGATTTTATTTTCGAATCCATGGTGATGAGCCATTTGTCTGCGTCTTTATCAGATATCGCCTCGTCATATGTCCAGGGATCAGTATCATCTAGTCCGCTTTTCGGGATCAAGTCAGAAGACTCTCCCACGGACATATACCTTTTGGATTGGTGGACAACCCTCCCACTGCGATGAGGTATCTGAGTCATGTCTGTAGTTGGCACAGTACTCGTTGGTCTCATACCTTGCATTGATGGCAGTGTTGGTATTGCCTCACCTATTACAGGTGGATTTACCACTACACTGGGCTTTCCTGATGGAATCGCTTCCTTATCCTCAAGCTCATGGAGGATAACTTCACTCTTGGATCTGTGGTTTCTTATATATTCGTCCTCCAAGAATCTTGCGTTGGTACTGACAACCACTTTCTAATTCTCAGGACAATAAAAGTAACCACCTTTCTTTTACCTGGGATATCCTACAAACAGCATCAGCTTACACCTACTTTCTAACTTATCAGGTTCCTTTGTCAGCACATATGCTGGACAACCCCAAACCCTCACTTTGTTAAAACTTGGCTTTCGCCCATACCAGAGTTCCAAAGGCGTTTTAGGAACTGATTTAAAAGGTACCAAGTTAAGCAAATAGGCCGATATTTCTAATGTATATCCCCAAAATGAAATTGGCAAGCTTGCATAACTCATCATCGACCTGACCATTTCCAAGAGAGTTCTATTTCTTCTTTCCGCTACACCATTTTTTTGAGGGGTTCCTGGTGCAGTCCATTGGGATGTAATCCCGTTGTCTCGTTACTGAGGTATTCTCCACCACGATCCGATCATAGTGTCTTGATAGTCTTACTTAGCTTCTTTTCTGCCTCAGTCCGAAACTCTTTGAATTTCTCAAAGCATTCAGACTTGTAGCGAAGCAAATAGACATATCTGAATCATGAGTAATCGTGAATGAATGTGGCAAAGTACTCATAACCTCTACGAGCTTGCGTGGACATCATTCCACATAAGTCAGAGTGGATCAATTCCAACACATCCTCTGCTCACGACTGACTTGCTCCAAAATCTAAATCTGAATATGCATTGAGAGTCTATTCATGAGTTTTGGGGTACCAAATACCTGAGGACTCTGTTCCTTTCACTTCACGGTCCTCTTTGCAGCGTCCATGTGCGATTTTTTTGGATTTTCTTGAAATCTTGCACAAACTCAAACTAAGTAGGAGATATTCGGCCTGCTTGCAGTAAGATATAGTAGAGATCCAATAATTCCTCTATAACTCATTGGATTTACTGTTTCTCCTTCTTCATCAAGATTGATCTGAGCACTTGGGCTCATCGGAATTCTCAAGGGCTTGGTCTTCTCTGAATAAAACTTATTAAACAAGTCCCTTAGTATACTTCTTCTGACTCATGAAGATTCCTCCTTCAGACTGAATTACTAGAAAACCGAGGAAATAAATCAGTTTACCCATCATGCTCATCTGGAAATTGCTCTGCATAAGTTGGGCAAACCTCTTGCATACCTTCAAGTTCTTGCATCCAAAAATGATATCATCAACATAGATCTAAACCAACAAAATGTCAGTTCCATCCTTGATCCTGAACAAGGTTGAGTCTCATACCAAGCTCTAGGTGTCTACTTCAACCCATATAGAGCCTTTCTCTGTTTGAAACCTTGGTTTCCTTCTTCAAAGCCTGGGGGTTGTTCAACATAGACTTCTTCCTTAAGCTCCCCATTCAGAAATGCACTCTTCATATCCATCTGAAAAACTGTGAAGTTGTAGTGTGAAGCATAGGCTAAGAATAATTTGATAGCTTCAAGTCTTGTGATATGTGCGTAAAATGACCTATTTTTCGATGTGTGCGCGTGCATGTTTGTGGTCATTTTACCCTCATATCATATGTTTTTGTTGTTCTTTTGTCTTGTTTTCGTGTTTTTGTGTTTGAAATGTTGTAGGATGTGTTTTGGGCATAAAACAACACTTTTGGATCAGTTTTGGATGAAAATTGCCCGAGCTAGGAGTCAAAAGGAAGCAGGATTGACCGAGCGGTGTGCAGGCTCGGCCGAGCTGTATTTCAGAGACCTCGCTCGGCCGAGCCAAGCCCTTCAGAGAGCAGGCTCGGTCGAGCCAAAACGCAATTTTCAGCATTTAGCCATTTTCAGCATGGCTCGGGCGAGCCAGGGGTGGCTCGGGCGAGCCATCGGTGGCTCGGGCGATCCGAGGCCCTGTTTGCTCATTATAAAAGGAGGAAAATAGTTATTTTCATAACTTTAGAGAACTAATTCCTAACTTTTGATAATTTTGAATAACCACCTCCTAAATTCTCTCTACGAATCCTATTTCCATCTCTTCCAAAACCTCACCCAAGGTATCAAGGAGCTAAATCATCAATCCTTGGAGAAGAATTGAAGATCCAAGGGGGTAGATCAAGACCTAGCAAATCCAATTGGGGAAGATTTCACTTTCTACTTATCAATTGTAATGGATGCAATTGATTTCAACTTTGTATTGTTACAATTGAGAGGTATGTTGCTCTAATTCATTTTGGATGTTGATTTGAACAAGGATGCATGAAGATTAGGTGATAATTGCTTGCTTACTTTCCTATGAAGGATTGATTTGCACTTGAGCTTGTTCTTGCCTATTAGATGTAGGTAATAGCCAATCTATAGGTAGTTGATGTGAACGTTGAAGCCAATACGCGGACGGAATCGTCGTGAAAAGTGCATAATCATATAATTTTAGTTCCAATCCATGTGCAGGGCTAGGATTGTAGGGCAATAATCGACGGACATTTTGGAGTGAGTTAGGGATTGATAACGTAGCTGTTTGAGATTTCTAATTTCATCAACGGACAATTCATTGGTACAAAGGGGATTGACTAGAAAAGAGTCGGTTGCTCAACCTCATAGGAATTAAAACTTGTTTACATCAATGATTAACCTAATTGGATTAAATCTACGTTTATTTCAACATCCTATCTACCTCATTTGAATATTTGTTTATCTTGGTTTACCAATGTGTGGAGAGAATTTAATGATTGTTTTGAGACTTAATATTGGTTGTAGGTTTAATTCATTACTTATTATATGTTCTTAGCATAGGTTTAAATTGATTGCCTAGATTGATATAAATTACTCAACGATTTTATGTTACCTAGCTATTAGACTTTACTATAGTATCCCGGTAATCTAGCGGGCGAAGGGAAGAAGGACCTAGATTTGACAAATTTTATTCTTGTGTAGCTAAGAGTTTAATTTTAATTGAACTTTTAGCCGCATCAAGTTTTGGCGCCGTTTTCGGGGACTTCATTTAGTAGGTTGCTATATATTGGGGGAAAAGTGAAGCTTTTAAGCTAGGTGTTTGTGTTTTTGTTTATGTGAATATTGTTACTAACATTTGTTTGATAATTGTTCTAATTTTGTTTTCTTTTGTATTTTTGTTTTTGTTGGAGAATTGCCTTTGTTGGACTCTTGTAGGTGTCTAACGTGGAGAGACTTATTAATGTGCAAAGGCAATTGGAGGAGATGAGAGACCTCATGATGCAAAGACAAAGACCACGAATGCCTATCTGAAATGTGTATGAGGAAATGTTTGAATGTAGTAACCAATGGCCGGAGGAGGAAAGAGCTTCTCAAATGGTGAATGTTGTAAAGGAATCTCATGATGATGATTTGTGGAGTAGTCAAATAGAGCTAATGCAAGAAAAACTTAATTTGTTGAAAAGATCAAGAAAAGAGCATGAAGAAAAGAAAGAGATGGAGGAGAGAAAAGAAGATGAACCGGCAAATGGAAGAGAAGCAATACTACAAGTTGATGAGGTAAATGAGGATATCAAGGAGCCGGTACAAATCTTTGAATATATGGAGAAGGATGAGAGTGCGAGTAGTATGATGAGACCCGAGGAAATTTTAGAAGATGGCAAAAAGGAAGAGGAAACCGAAGAAATCATTAGTGAAGAGATAATGGGTGTTCATCAAGAAGAGTTCGTGAAGGAAGGCACCGAGGAGACGGTGAAGAACATTGAAGGAGGAAGAATTGAGGAGCCTTCACTTGAAGAGATTCCAACAATACCGGCATTGGAACATTTCATAGAAGAGGAAAACCCAACAATAAGCAAGGAGAATAAGGATTGGTTGAAGCGGGGAATGTCAACTTGGGAAGTAGGCAAGGTTGAGGAGAGACTGGTGAGTGCATTGGATGAATGGATCAATGAATTTCTTGAGGTAGGGATTAGATTGGAGAATGTTTTAAGGATCACTTCAAAGAAGGAGCACCCATTCATGCAATTCGAGTTCAACAAGATGATCGATCCTCCTTGGAGAGATGATAGGGTGAAAGAAAAATTGTCTTGGACAAATTGCTCCCAAGTAAATGCAGATTAAGGGAGAAAGGTGTATTAAAAACCCACAAGATTTTTGACAATGGGTGATGTGGTAAGGTCGTCTAGCTACCGACGTTAAGGAAGCGCTTGTTGGGAGGCAACCCAACCAATTTTATTGATTTTGTTTAATTGCTTTTAGTTGCTTTGATTTTGAATAAATGTCTAGTTTGTTTGGTTTTGTGTTTGTAGGAAGAACTACAAGATCGAGAGGAGTGATGATGCACCGTCCACCGTTTTTGCAAACTTAGTCTCACTTGACCAAGTTTGGGGGGATATGCCGGTAGTCGGTGCCTCGGTTTATTCTTCTCCATCTCCTATCTTTTATCTTGCAATTAGTTTAGGTTGTTGGATATTGTCCCTTTATTGGATTTGATTCGATTTGGTTGTACCAATATTGATATTCTACCTTGGATGAATGTTGTGGACTATGCTCATCTTGATGATATGTATGGATATTTTCATGGGTTTAAGTTTGTTGAACATTGGTTTTGATGGTATGTTTGGTGGAGCTAGTGGAAAAATGATTTATTTGTATAGATTTTTGGATAGTGGAATGATGGTGAAAAGAGGTTTTGGAAGTGAATATGGTTGAGGATTGTTTGATTGTGATTGTGGAGAGAATCATTAATGAGTTGACATGATTGAATACTTCCTTTTATGCATGGTTTGTGGTTTGGATTATTGGTTTGGTTTGAATGGTGGAACTATTGGATATGATCTTATCATTGTTGATATTTGGTTTGCGGATAGATTGGTGTATATGAGAGCTTTATTGGTTTGTTTTATGCTCAAGTGTTTGGTGGTGTTTGTGTTGATCTAGTAGGTACAAATAAGGTCTTGGAGAGCAGTTTGATCGTGTGTGCCGATGGGTAATGCTTTCTATCATTCCTTCTACCAATTAGATTCATTACATTGTTTTATGGCATGTAGATTATGGTTAGGATGTTGTGTGCTTGTGTGTGTGTGATGAACCCAAACTAGACTTGAGGTTTGAATCATGATTTACTTAGTGAAGTTGGATGTTTATCTCAACCAATGATAGGGCGGAATCTAGTTGTCGAAGCATGTCTTAAGTTTAACTTTTGAATTGCCGAGTTTTGTGTGTGGTTAATGCATAGGACTTGACAAAAAGCTGTGAGGTTTGAGCCATGATATTGTCATATCTTTATTGTTTGTGAGTGGCAAGATTGAGAGTACGAGATCTAGAACTTGCATCCGTTCTCTATCTATTGGCATGAGTCTGTAACTAGAAAATGATCTTAGGCCATCGATTCTTAGTCCTACCTTTCACACCGGGAGTATAAGGTGATTGTTATCATAATTTTGCCTTTTATATCTTTGACCCCCGTGATTGAGCTTTATTGGTGAATTTTCTTTGATATGATTAGGATCAAGTTTGGGGGAAAGAGTGTATGAGGGTGAATACGGTGATGAGAGTTGGGTTGGGAATTGATTGAATTTGTATTGATGGGAAATGTTGAGGCATGAAAGATATGAAATAAAGGATTGGTTTGAATCCTAGAAAATGTGGCACCAACAAAATTTTTGGTGTAAGTGTTTGAAAAAGAAAAAAAAAGAGGGCAGCGACAAATGAATGAATGATGGTGCATTTAAAAAATGATGAAAAAGAAAAGAAAAAAAAAAGTGTGTTGTGAAATGAAAAAGCCTCAAGGTTTGTAGTGGTCCGAAAAGAACAAGTTTGGGGGTTTTGGGAAATTGAGAAGTTTAGTCACTTTGGCCCAAAACCACCCACCTTTTAGTTAGCCACGTTACAACCCGTGAAAAGACCTTTTTGATTCTAGAAACTAACTCGTTGTAGTATAGTGGTGAGAATGGATGCAAGCCTATGGAAATCCAGCTCGATATCTTGTGATTGAGTGAATCTCATCATCCCTAAACACGTGAGGGAGTGCTTTCGTTTCTAGTATCCATTTTTGATGAGTGGTTCATGTCCTTAGCATTAACCTTGTTACAAAGTTAGGTGATAATCTCGTTTTACTTGAACATGCTAAGATAACTTTGATGAGCTATGAGGTATTGCATGAGGTAGATTTATAGCTTTACTTTGTTTTGATTAAGGACAGTCAAAGGTTCAAGTTTGGGGGATTATGATATGTGCGTAAAATGACCTATTTTTCGATGTGTGTGATAAGCTCATTTTTCTACTCACTTATCGCATTGTTTTTTCCTTTCTTTTATGCATTTTAGTATATTTTCTTGAATAAACTGAGCATGAGTATATATTAGAGGGTATTATGCTTGCCATGGTGAGATTTTACAGGTTTTAGGCCAAATCCAATGGAGAACCCGTACCGAAAGCAGCAGATGTTCAGAGAAACAGTCACTACTTCTTCCACCGTTAGAATCTGAGCTAATGGAGTATTTCATTTGAAAGATCTTTGAGTTAGCTTTCCAACACAACTGGAATCAGATCAATCGGAGTTTGGATGCGAAAGTTATGGCCAAAACCGTGAGACTGCGCAGAAGGGTCGGAAGTGGCGAAACGGTCTCTGTTTCGACCGAAATGAAAGCTATCTCGGGCAAGACAGAAGCATCCACCTCGGCCGTGGCAGGACTTATCTCGGCCGAGACGCGTGATTTTTCAGCCCAAAGTCGTACGCAACTGAAGATTTGAAAGGAAAAGATATCATATCAAGATTGGGACGAATTTTGGAGCCAAGATACCATCCAAGGCCTCAACCCTACTACTATATAAACTCTTCAATAGCTCAGAATTATAAGCCTTTTTAGTTTTGAAAACCTTTTTTCCCTTTTACAGTTTTTACTCCTTTATTTTATGTTTGCTTTAGAATTCCTCTTTACATTTCGTTGAACCTTTACTTTTTAATGCAGTCTTTATTTTTCTCTGCAATGTTTTCTTTCAATATGTTAGGCTAGAACCCTAAACAGGTTCTAGGGTTTCTCCATCTGTGATACATGTTTTGATTCAATTGTTCAAACCCTTTTATTGGTTTAAACTCTTTGATTTTATTTCAAATCTATTTTCAATTGAAGGATCGAGAGATGAAAATTGGAATAGTTTTAGTTATTGATTGAAGAACCGAGAGGTGAAAATCGATAATAGGAAGTAAGAGTTTAATACTTTTGATTATCTGTCCGACCAAGAAGATTTCAATTGTAGGATTAATCTGGATTTTTATGAAATTGATTAACTTTGTGTGTTTGAGACCGAGAGGAGATAATCACTAGTTAGTAATTTAGGATTTAATTGTCCGACCAAGGAATTAATTCCACATTAACAGATTTTCCACCAAAAGTATCTTTTCTGGGTTTGAATATTTGTTTCTTGCATGTTGATCAGGTAGGTAGATTTCCCTGGAATCTGTGCTTTTTAATAATTGTTTTTATCCCTTTAATTTCCTTGCTTTGAAAAACTCAAAACCCTTTTGAATTGATTTACCCAAACAAAAGTTTCAAAAACTATATCCAGTATATGATTTCCCTTCGTTGTACTATCCCTGTGGGATCGACCAACCCCTGGGTTGTTAATAAATTTATTTGCCCTTTGCTATAATTTGTATGCAGATTTATCATCGATCAAATTGGCGCCGTTGTTGGGGATAGTCCGACGGCGAGTCGTTACTGGAAAGTTGAAGAACTTCTGGATTGGGTTGTATTATTTCTTCTTATTTTTGAGTTTGGTATTGTTTTTCTTTGTTTTTAGAGTCAGTTCTGTTTTCCATTCGCGTGCGTTCTTTTTCTGAGTCGCGTCTGTCTCGGCCGAGGTGAGTCCCACCACGGTCGAGACGTATTCTTCCATCCCGACCAAGTTGAGTTCTAAACCGGCCGAGACGAACACTTTTATCCCGGTCGAGATACGTTTAATCACGGCCGGGACAGCCTGATCTTTTCCTCGTTTTCTGTGCAGGTGCATGAACACACGGAGCAAAGGAAAGACACTCGAGCCCGTTATACCAGAGATCGAAGAAGCCTGCAGAGACATCAGAAAGAAAGGAAAGAGGTTGAATCTTGAGATGGAAGCAAATCCGAAAGCCCCGCTTCAGAACATGACACCGGAAGAGCAGAGGCAGTTCGTGGATGAGGTGCAGCAACTAAGGGTGCAACTTCTTGCAGCCCAAGCTACCCAAGCCGAACAAGCCGCAAGACTGGCGGAGCTGAACAACAGACAGGTGGTGGTTCCACAGAGGTCCTTCTTGGACCGATTTTTACCACAGCAGGAGGAAGCAGGATTCAGGGTTGGCATCAACGCTAACAATTTTGAGCTGCGCACAGGGCTGATATAGATGGTGCAGCAGAACCAGTTTGGGGGGAGAGCCGTAGAGGATCCATATTCATAGAGGTGTGCGACACGATAAAGCATAATGGAGTCCCCCAAGACGCCATCAGGATGAGACTGTTCTCGTTCTCACTCAGAGATGAGGCGCGGTCTTGGTATGCTGGGCTTGATAAAAGCCAAATTGGGACATGGGAGGAGCTGCGAGCAGCATTCCTCACCAACTACTTCCCACCGAGCCTGCTGCTGAAAAGGAAAGCTGCCATCACCACATTCAAGCAGCTCTACGATGAGTCACTGCATGAAGCCTGGAAGAGGTACAAGGAACTCCTGCGACTCTGCCCTGGACATGGAATTGATCTCGAGATGCAGGTCTGCCACTTCTATGAAGGTCTGAGTCCTCACATGAAGGAATTGGTGGATGCATCTGCTGGCGGGATCTTGATGAAGAAGAGCGGAGCAGAAAGCATGAGGTTGCTAGCAGACATGGCACTGAACAGCCACCAATGGCCTACCGAGAGACAGACGGTACCAGTCAAAGCTATAGAGGCCAAGCCAGAATTCGATGTGGTTGCGGAGGTGAAGAAACTCCGAGAAGAGATTGAGAAGTTGGGGACTGCTAAAGTTGCAGTTGTTGCAGAGCCGAGCATGGCTATTGTTCCGGTGGAGGCTGACTACATCAACCGAGGAGTAAGCAGTTCATCTGGAACTGCAGGAACGGAGGTAAACTACATAGGGGGTGGTTATCACAATAACTACCGAGGTAATCAGGGGTATCACTACAACCATGGGCGATCACACCCTGGTTTTTCTTATGCTAACCCCACTGCTGCAGAGCACCCTCCCCCTGATTTTGATGTAGGTACTGGAGGCGAAATTGTGGAGAGAAAGAAGTCTGTGCTGGAAGAAACACTTGATAAATTCATAAAGAGCTCAGACAACAGATTCGGCAAGGTGGAGAATGAGGTGAAAGGGATGACCAATCACATGCAACTGATGACAAAGCATCTGCAGATGATAGACACCCAGTTGAGCCAGATTTTCGCCACCTTAGGAAATCAACACAAGTCGGGGCAACTTCCGAGCATGACAGAAAAAAATCCAGCAAGGGAAAAGTCAGTCAATGCCATCTCGCTTCAATCTGGAAGGAGATATGAAGGTCCGAGCAACCCAGAAGGAGAATCGAATGAAGCATAGGAGGAAAGTCCCACGGAAGACCGCTCTGTCTCGGCCGAGATGGATTCCATCCCGGTCGAGGCAGAGGGAAGCAGGACGGCCGAGACAGAGCGTGAACCGGCAGAGACAGAAGAAGCTAGCCCGGCCGAGACAAGCCAAGAACGGCCGGGGCAGAAGCAAAGCAGGACGGCCGAGTTAGCCACATCTCGGTCGAAACAGAAGCCCAGACTGGGAGAGAAAGAAAAAGAGAAGGAGGAAAGAAGAGTTGATCCAGTCGCTCCCATGCCTTTCCCGCAGAGATTTGCAAAGAAAATGGAGGATTCTAAATTCAAGAATTTTGTTGAAAATTTAAAAAAGGTTAATATTAACATTCCTCTTATTGAAGCTCTCAGGGAAATACCCGGTTACATGAAGTTCCTCAGAAGACTGATGAGCGAAAAGAAGCAATTCATGGAGAATGAAACAGTGAGGATTCATGAGGAGTGCAGTTTACTGTTGCAGAAGCAAATCCCGATCTAGAGGTCTGACCCAGGATGCTTCTCGATACCTATCGAGATCGGAGGCAAAGAGTTCCAGAATGTGCTATGTGACACCGGGGCGAGCATCAACCTGATGCCCTGGTCCATCTACAAGAAGCTGGAAATCGGAGAGATGAGAGCCACTACAATTAATCTCCAGATGGCGGACCGATCTGTGTCCAAGCCTAAATGTATCGTAGAAGATGTCCTTATACGTGTTGGCCATTTAATCTTCCCTGCAGATTTTGTCATCCACGACATGAATGAAGATGCCAACACCCCGATGATCCTGGGAAGAGAGTTCCTCGACACAGCTGGTGTCCTGATCGACTGCAAGAAGGGAGAGATTACCCTGAGAGGAAATGAAGAGTCTATAACCTTCTGCATAGACAAGAACAAGAGGAAAGGAGAGTGCAACCGGATCACTACTGCTGAAGAAGAGGAAGAAGAGGACGAGACACCGGAGGAAGAAGAAGAAGCCATCCGGTGGGAACGAGGAAACGAGTCAGTGAAATCGGCAATTAAGCTGCCTCCTTCCGAGTACACCACCGTCATCCAAAACCGGAAAGTCTACATGATAGATTCGAGGGGTCAACGAGTCTGGACTCGACCGCCTTGGTGAGCTGGAAGCTGAGTCGATGAGTCGAGCCACGACGGTAAATAAGGCACTGAATGGGAGGTAACCCATTGTGTTTTCAATTTTTTCCTTTTCTTTTTAGTATTTTCGAATTTCTTTTGTTAGTACTGTTACTTCACTTTTACATTCTTTTGAAAAAAAAAGAAAAAAAAAAGAAAAAAAAAAATTTGAAGTCTGTCCCGGCCGAGGCAGAGTCTGCCACGGTCGAGACAGAGAGCTGAGGCGTGGAACACTTCGACCGATAAGGAGGTCGCCAGAAGGCTCCATCTCGGCCGAGATGACATCCACCACGGCCGAGATAGGAGTGCGAGCAGCCAAAATCCACGCCGGTCTGAGTCTGAAGATAGAGGATAAAAAGTTGGTGTCTGAGGCCAACGATCAGGTACAGTTTCGAACTCTGCATCTGACCTTCAAACTTATTCTCTCTGATTGTCGAATAAGTTTGGGGGGATGAAGATTTAAGGGTTTTGAAACTCTTTTCTATCTTTTAGTTGCTTTATTTAAATTTTTGCATGAATACATTTTTGAATAAGACGCGAGATTGTGGGAATTTGAGCATGTTTGAACCCTAGGACAAGAATGCAAGATCTGAATTGATTGACTTTAGTTTGCGTTGATTGTGATAGTGGTTGAGTATGCCTATGAATGTGAATACCGCATGATTACTTGTTTTGATACTTGCGTTGGCATGAGATAGATGATGATTTGATGTTTACTGTGGAAGAAAAATTGTCCTAAGTGTGAGTTTTTGAGCCTGAAATTCGATTGTGAGTGTGTCTGCAATTTTGAGTTTCTCTAGAACTTGCTTTGTATCTTTTTCAAGACTGCTAGTGTGCACAGGTTTAGGAAGTGATTTTAGGCCATCTTTGTTTAGCCTATTTTTCCCATACACTGTCTTAATTAAATGTTATCCCTAGTCAGCCCTGTTGAGCCTATGATATTTTCTTTCTTTGTCTATGAGTTGGAAATAAATAGGGGAATCAACTCTTGTCTATGAGAGTGGGTTGTGATTTGTTTGAGAAGGATAAGATATTATTATAAGGGTGAAAGCAAAAGAAAAGGTTGGGCTCTACAAAAAGAAAAAAAAATATGTGTCGTTGTTTGTTAATCCTTATAAGCTCAAATGCATAATCAAAATTGTTTAGAGCATAAAAGGATGTGTGAAAAAAAGGAAGAAAGAAAAAAAGAGAGCCTTGTTTGATGTAGAATATTATAGGAGATGGGTGGATATCAATAGATAGTGGTTTGATTGATTGAGGATTCCCTGATTGATTTTAGTCACCTGGCCAAATATTTCCCTACCCTTCACAAAAGCCTACATTACAACCTTGAATAAAGTCCTTTCTGATCTTAGACTTGTGTGCACATATTTGCAGTGGAGATTGAGATTATTTGCAAGCCTATGGTAGAACTTGATTTTCATGACTTTTGTGTGATCTCATATTTATCCTAAACACTTGAGTGAATGAGTGAAACACTCCCCATGTGAGTCTTCCACAGTTTACAGATTTTCTGATTCTTTCAAAAGTGCTGATGTTTAGTAGATTTACGAGTTTGAATGTGATGAATCTTGTGAGGCATTGCACTACTCTTCTGCTTGAACTTTTGATTCTTTCTTTTGTTGATTGAGGACAATCAAGTGTTTAAGTTTGGGGGGTTTGATAAGCTCGTTTTTCTACTCACTTATCGCATTGTTTTTTCCTTTCTTTTATGCATTTTAGTATATTTTCTTGAATAAACTGAGCATGAGTATATATTAGAGGGTATTATGCTTGCCATGGTGAGATTTTACAGGTTTTAGGCCAAATCCAATGGAGAACCCGTACCGAAAGCAGCAGATGTTCGGAGAAACAGTTACTACTTCTTCCACCGTTGGAATCTGAGCTAATGGAGTATGGCATTTGAAATATCTTTGAGTTAGCTTTCCAACGCAACTGGAATCGGATCAATCGGAGTTCGGATGCGAAAGTTATGGCCAAAACCGTGAGACTGCGCAGAAGGGTCGGAAGTGGCGAAACGGTCTCTGTTTCGACCGAAATGAAAGCTATCTCGGGCAAGACAGAAGCATCCACCTCGGCTGTGGGCAGGACTTATCTCGTCCGAGACGCGTGATTTTTCAGCCCAAAGTCGTACGCAACTGAAGATTTGAAAGGAAAAGATATCATATCAAGATTGGGACGAATTTTGGAGCCAAGACACCATCCAAGGCCTCAACCCTACTACTATACAAACTCTTCAATAGCTCAGAATTATAAGCCCTTTTAGTTTTGAAAACCTTTTTTCCCTTTTACAGTTTTTACTCCTTTATTTTATGTTTGCTTTATAATTCCTCTTAACTTTTCGTTGAACCTTTACTTTTTAATGCAATCTTTATTTTTCCCTGCAATGTTTTCTTTCAATATGTTAGGCTAGAACCCTAAACAGGTTCAAGGGTTTCTCCATCTGTGATACATGTTTTGATTCAATTGTTCAAACCCTTTTATTGGTTTAAACTCTTTGATTTTATTTCAAATCTATTTTCAATTGAAGGATCGAGAGATGAAAATTGGAATAGTTTTAGTTATTGATTGAAGGACCGAGAGGTGAAAATCGATAATAGGAAGTAAGAGTTTAATACTTTTGATTATCTGTCCGATCAAGAAGATTTCAATTGTAGTATTAATCTGGATTTTTATGAAATTGATTAACTTTGTGTGTTTGAGACCGAGAGGAGATAACCACTAGTTAGTAATTTAGGATTTAATTGCCCGACCAAGGAATTAATTCCACATTAACAGATTTTCCACCAAAAGTATCTTTTCTGGGTTTGAATATTTGTTTCTTGCATGTTGATCAGGTTGGTAGATTTCCCTGGAATCTGTGCTTTTTAATAATTGTTTTTATCCCTTTATCCCTTTTGAATTGATTTACCCAAACAAAAGTTTCAAAAACTATATCCAGTATATGATCTCCCTTCGTTGTACTATCCCTGTGGGATCGACCAACCCCTGGGTTGTTTATAAATTTATTTGCCCTTTGCTATAATTTGTATGCAGATTTAGCATCGATCGGTCTGCGCGTGCATGTTTGTGGCCATTTTACCCTCATATCATATGTTTTTGTTGTTCTTTTGTCTTGCTTTCGTGTTTTCGTGTTTGAAATGTTGTAGGATGTGTTTTGGGCATAAAACAACACTTTTGGATGAGTTTTGGATGAAAATCGCCCGAGCTAGGAGTCAAAAGGAAGCAGGATCGACCGAGCTGCATTTCAGAGACCTCGCTCGGCCCAGCCAAACTTGGCTCGGTCGAGCCAAGCCCTTCAGAGAGCAGGCTCGGTCGAGCCAAAATGCGATTTTCAGCATTTGGCTATTTTCAGCATTTAGCCATTTTTAGCATGGCTCGGGCAATCCGAGGCCCTGTTTGCTCATTATAAAAGGGGGAAAAACGGTTATTTTCATAACTTTAGAGAACTAATTCATAACTTTTGATAATTTTGAATAATCACATCCTAAATTCTCTCTACGATTCCTATTTCCATCTCTTCCAAAACCTCACCCAAGGTATCAAGGAGCTAAATCATCAATCCTTGGAGAAGAATTGAAGATCCAAGGGGGTAGATCAAGACCTAGCAAATCCAATTGGGGAAGATTTCACTTTCTACTTATCAATTGTAATGGATGTAATTGATTTCAACTTTGTATTGTTACAATTGAGAGTTATGTTGCTCTAATTCATTTTGGATGTTGATTTGAACAAGGATGCATGAAGATTAGGTGATAATTGCTCGCTTACTTTCCTATGAAGGATTGATTTACACTTGAGCTTGTTCTTGCCTATTAGATGTAGGTACTAGCCAATCTATAGGTAGTTGATGTGAACGTTGCAGCTAATACGCGGACGGAATCGTCGTGAAAAGTGCATAATCATATAGTTTTAGTTCCAATCCATGTGCGGGACTAGGATTGTAGGGCAATAATCGACGGACGTTTTGGAGTGAGTTAGGGATTGATAACGTGGCTGTTTGAGATTTTTAATTTCATCAACGGACAATTCACCGGTACAAAGGGGATTGACTAGAAAAGAGTTGGTTGCTCAACCTCATTGGAATTAAAACTTGTTTACATCAATGATTAACCTAATTGGATTAAATCTACGTTTATTTCAACATCCTATCTACCTCATTTGAGTATTTGTTTGTCTTGGTTTACCAATGTGTGGAGAGAATTTAATGATTGTTTTGAGACTTAATATTGGTTGTAGGTTTAATTCATTACTTGTTATATGTTGTTAGCATAGGTTTAAATTTATTGCCTAGATTGATAGAAATTACTCAACGATTTTATGTTACCTAGCTATTAGACTTTACTATAGTATCCCGATAATCTAGCGGGCGAAGGGAAGAAGGACCTGGATTTGATAAATTTTATTCTTGTGTAGCTAAGAGTTTAATTTTAATTGAACTTTTAGCCACATCATCTTGCTACTAGAGCAAAAGTGTCATCGAAATCTATCCCTTTGCATAGAGCATATCCTTTTACTACTAGTCTTGCTTTATTTCTCACAATGTTTCATGTTTCATCTCTCTTGTTATTGAAAACCCACTACGTTCCAATCGCAGCTTGGTGGGTTTGTTTGTCCACCAAGTACCATACATCATTGCGCTTGAATTTAGCCAACTCCTCTTGCATGGCATTAATCCAATCCAATTTCAGAGCATCTCCAATCTTCATTGGTTCCGGTTGTTGAGAGATAAAACATGTCAGTAGGGCACTTCCTTGACGTGTGCAAACTGGATTTGCAATGTTGTCCAACACAACATCTTCTGGATGATGTCTCAACCACTTTGGCTTCTGGAGCTGAGTAACCTCTACCGGTTGAATGAAAGTACTTGGAAAGTCAGTTCCTGAAATTAGAACTATGGTTAGAGTAGATTCTACCATGGCTAAATTATCTTTTCTTGAAGCTTGATCCTCCACCACTGGGTTTAATCCTTCTTCTCCAGTGATTGCTTCCACGATCTCCAGTCTTTGACCTTCAAGGTTGACTTCAGGTTGGACATCTTCATTTCCAGCAAACTTAGTTTCCCAGAGTCAGTTTCGGCTTGAGCGCCACTCTCAATTTCAGCTTGAACTGGAGTTCCCCCTTGATTTGTACCTGCATTAAGGGTTAGAGAATCTATGGCCTCAGCAAGAACTATAGCATCACTAGCTTCTTCGGCATGTTGCACTCTAGCCAAATCATCTAGATTACTTGATTTTTCGTTCATTGATCTAGCTTGAGAAATTGTTGTTGGGAATATTATACCCCTTAGCCTTAACTGTATTTGTTATAGTTTTGGTGCATCAAAGCTAGTATATCCAATCTATAGCAACTTAGAAATGTGTCGAAAATGTAAAAGTCCTGTATAGGATAACTAATTGAGTTGTAATAGAGTTAGAAGGATATCCCAGAAGATTGCTAAAGGATTCAGCAATGCGAAAAGAGTTTGCTGAAGGAGTCAACAAATATAAAAGATTGCTAAGGCTGCTAGTAAACAATGGAGTATCGGAAGACTAGCAAACATACAGAGATTGCTGGAGGCACTCAGCAAACACATCAGTAGCTGAAGGAATGAAACAAGCTGATTGCTGAATCTCAGCAAAGTTGTTGAGATCTTAGCAAATAATATCGACTCAACTATATGTCCGATAGCAATCAGAAATCAAGATAAAGCCGCGAAATCAAGGGATCTTTAATTTCGGAGTTTAAGGAATCTCTTGGAATCGAAAAGCAGAATTATCAATAGACAAAAGGAAGATTTCCAGACTCAACTAGAAGTTTCGTTCTGACAAGTCGGCTAATTAAGGAGAGAACCAATCAGATAAGGAAGAGATCTGAAGAGTCTCTACACTTCTCAGAGAAAGAAGAACAGAGATTGGCGAACGAACAAAGGTTCAAACAAGATGTTTGAATCTTTGTCTATAAATAGAAGGATTTGTAGAGTTCAAAAATTCGGAGTTTTTACACATTCTAGATTCACCACAAAGTACGAAACTCTGTAAAATACAAAATTGATCTTACTGTGATCGAGGCTTTGTACAAGCTACCGAGTTAATCTCTAGACCTTTTGAAGCTCACTTCTAAGGTTAACTTTGGGATTGTTTCTGTCCTAGAAAGAATCTAGAATTCACCTTGATCTGCAAGGTTGATTATTATGGGCTACTGCCACATTGAAGGGAAGTTCCAGGAAGAACTATAAATTCCTAGTCCGACGTCCAAAGGAGAAGGGAGCTGTGTCCTCACTCTAAGTGGTGTCGAGAAGATCGACAACTAAGGTGCTTGAAGGTGCGGTGTTCAGACAGAGGATTTGTTTATAGCTAGATATCGAGCCTTACCTTTTGTAATCAATCTTAGTGAATTTCCAGTAAGAAAATTGAAGAGTGGACGTAGAACATTTGTTCGAACCACTATAACATTGGTGTTATTTACTGCTTACTGCTTTATTACTTATCATTTATTTTGAAACACAACACATCAAGTGTTTTCGTATAACTTGAAGTGAATCTTAGTAATATTGGAGCTTAAACACATTTCATAAACTCTTGTTGAGTCATGACCTCAGTAAGTTAAGTGCAAGAACCATTAAACATTCCGTTGCAAATATAGATACTCTGGTCGGGGACCAACAAGTGGTATCAGAGCGGTTGGTCTTTACAGACTAGCTGCTTCTGAGTCGCTTAGGACCAGATCCATTTTTCTTGTGTTCTGTGTTAAACTCAGGTTAGAAGAAATGGCAAACAACGCAAAATTGGGAAAGTTATCTCCAGAAACTTATAGTGTCTGGAAAAAGAGGTCGCTGATCACTTTGAAGAATATTCATCCTGAAATGGCGCACATGATCGAGAAGGACCTATCAAAACCCAGAAGGTGAATGCTTGACTCGGTGACAATGTGAATGGACCGGAAATGGTAGATAAGCCATACGCGGAGTGGACCCCAGAAGAGCGGATTCACTCGCAACTAGACTTTGTGGCTTTGGAATTGATTCTAAATTCTCTGTCTGAACCTCTGGTGATCGAAGCTTTGGAATACAACAACGCCAAAGAAATGTTAGACTTTCTTGGCACCTTGAGTTAAGAAACAGATCAGATGATGCGTAACAAGCTTCAACAGTGCGTGGATAAGTATGAGTCATTCCAGGTGTGTCCTGGAGAAACAATAAAGGAAATGGAAACGAGATTTAACTCCATTGTTAGTGAGTTAAAGGAGTTGGGAAGAAAGTACGAACTCCCTGACATGAACGCAAAGATACTCTCGAAGATGCCCAAAGATGATTGGTTTGTCAAGGTGACAAACCTTAAGGAAAAAGATCTTTCGAGTATGACTACGAAAGAATTTATTGCACAACATCAGGCCCATGAATGGAATATCATGTAGACAAATAAGAATGAAGTTGTGAGGGATGCGACATTCGTTGAAAATCACGTGGAATATGTTGCATATTTCGTAAAAAGAGATGTACAAAAGTGGAAGACCAAGAAGCCATTCCACTCAGATCGCTCAGCTCAGTCGAGCCCAGCAAAGGAAACTACGTCAGCAAGTGGGTCTCAACCTAAAGATGCTGAGTGTTCCATTAGTGAGCTGGAGGAATAAATGAAAAATCTGCAGAAGTTATTGTTGAAGGCTAAGGGCAAGAAAGAGGAATCTCAGCAAAGTCAGCCAGCAGAGAACCGGACAACCAGGAAGAAGTCAAGGACTTGCTATGAGTGTAACTCCCGTGATCATCTAAAATTTGAATTTCCTCGAATAGACCAAGAGGAAAGGGAGAGGTTGAAAAATATTTTTGAGAGGCGCACGTCAAAGGCAATTGTCAAAGCTTTGTCGACCAGAACAAAGATACCAGACATTCTGGACTATGATAATGAAAGCTATTCCTCAGAAGATGTCCTAATGGTATTCATGGCCAAAATCAATGCTGATGAAGATCAGGTAGCAGAATCAGCCCTAGCGGTCACGAGCAATCAAGTAGTAAATATTAATATGTCTTCTACTTCTACTACAACAAACCTGCATGATACTGCTGAGTCAAGTTTTTCTGACTCAGGAGACATAACCATGGACCTTCTTTTAGAAGAATTTTCAAAATTTCATGCTTTAAAAGATGCATTAGCAAATAAAAATTCCTCGCTGAAATCTTAGCTTTCAATTTTGACCAATGAGATTGAAAAAACTAGGTCAGCAGACAAGGAAATTTTAAAACTTAAAGCTGAATTCTCCACGATTACTAAAAATTCCAAAAATCTAAAAGAGGAGAATGAAGTTTTAAAGAGCATAAAGTTCGTGCAAAACCCCTATGAACGTAGATTTTCCAAAAGCACGAAAGATCTAGATGAGATTTTACATGCTCAAAGAAATCCAAATGATTTTGCTGGAATTGGTTTTGAGGAAAGTGATTCGAGCAATGTTGACCCAAACAGTAAAAAAAAATACTCTTTGTTCCAGCAACTGGGAAGGTTCAGCAAAATGCTAGGAATGATAAAGAGGACATCACTAAATCAGCAAACACTGGTCGACAGAAATGTTGGCAGGTGAGAAATCCCCTGCTGACAGATCAACAAATGTTGAAAAGAATACCTGCTGAGAGGAAGTCAGCAAAGTCTATATATGTAACCCAGCAGATTGTTCCATCTGCTAGGAAGGTTCGCTCACAACGTAGCAAGGCTAAGGAATCTGCTGAGATTGCAAGGAAGCCAGCAAACACTCCAAGTAAGAGGAACACTTACTTGAGGCCAGAGTCTAAACCAACTCGTTTTCAAAAGATTGTGAAGGCTCAGCACACTACCACACATTCCCATGTTAATTCATTGCATTACTTCAAGAGGAAGGGAAAGGTAGTGAAGCGTGATGACAAGAAGTCTGTCAAGATCATGAAAGTCTGGATTCCTAAGGGATTAATCCAGAGAACTAATCCGGCAAGACCCGCTGTTGATCGGGTACCTAAGAATTGATTCATTATTTTGCAGGAACAATGTCCAGCATGAAGAACCTCGAAGAAATTAAAAGAAAAGATCATGGACATTGGATGCTCAGGACACATGACTGGAGACGAAGATATCTTCACAGATCTTCAGAAAGTCAGAGGACCGTCAATTTTGTTCGGTGATAATTCAAAAGCGAGAGGGATTTGAAGAGGGTGCATTGAGCAAAATGGAATGCGTATTACAAACATGGCCCTCATCGACAGATTGAAGCACAACCTACTGAGCATCAGTCGATTGAGTGAAAATGGGTACATTTTCGCTTTTGTTGATATAGAATGTGAGATTGCTGACAAGACCACTGGAGAAGTAAAGCTTTGAGAAATTAGAAAAGGAGGACTCTATGTGGTCGATTGGCAAAGTGGACAGCAAGATACACGCTTCACTGCGATCAGCAAGGAAGAGACCAACTGGCTGTAGCACAAAAGGCTGACTCATTTAAATTTCAAGACTATTAATTATATAACCAGGAACAACATTGTCGAAGGATTGCCCTAGGAGACCTTTAAAAAGGAAGGAGTGTGCAAAGCTTGCCAGGAAGGAAAGCAGACCAAGGCATCCTTCAGATCGAATCCACAAAAGGCCACCTCAAAGAGAATCCTTGACCTGCTGCACATGGATTTATTCAGCCCACTGACTCCACCCACTATAGGTAACAAAAATTACTGATTCGTTGTTGTTGACGACTATTTCATGTACACTTGGGTGAGGTTGCTGAAAAGCAAGGATGAGGTCAAGATAATTCTATCGGAGCTGATACTTTGAGTACAAAATGACAAAGAGATCATGGTGAAAAGGATAAGATTGGACAATGGTACTGAATTCTGTAAACTTCTGCGCTAATGCTGGAATAGGACATGAAAGGTCCACTGCAAGAACACCTCAGCAGAACGACCTAGCAGAGCGGAGAAATAGAACCCTGAAAGAGGCTCTGAGAATGATGCTTGCTGACACAAATCTCGGTCAAAGATATTTAGGAGAAGTCATAATGAAAGCTTGCTATACGCAAAACCGAAGTGGCTTGAATGCTAGGTTTAACAAAACTCCCTACAAAATTTATCATGATTGTAAGCATTCCTTAGCTCATTTTCGTGCTTTCGATTCACCATGTTATATCCATAACAACAGGATGTCAAAGTTAAGTACTTTCTCTCCCGAAGCTGACAAAGGGGTGTTCCTAGGGTATGGGCATCCTTCGCACAAGGGTTATAGAGTGCTTAAGAAGACCACCAATCTTGTGGAAATAACATGCAATGTTATTTTTGATGAAGCTTCGTTAGTGCACAGGACTATGAAAGACCTAGGAGATGTGATTCGGGAGACCAATGATGTACTGAGAATGTGTATCACCTCTTACTGATCTAGGGTTTGGCTATTT
>JAPKLW010000574.1:381042-402795 GCA_026898455.1 Plectranthus barbatus | reverse complement strand
CAGGACTTAGCATAAAGAACCTTGTGAGCTCATCAGGGAATGTCACCATCCTGGAACGGATATGTTACCATACATCCAGACTAAGCAGACCCCACACAAATCAGCAACACCCAAGATGCAGATATGAGAGTACATGTAAGACTCGCCATCCTAGCAAATCAAAGTGCAGTCAACTCATGTGTGCCCCTTATCCTTCAGTAGGGTTTAAGATCATAGAAAGTATGTTGGGATCTGGCTCGTTCATATGTTAATAAGAACGGCGCATCCCACTGTTGATCCCATCAATACATAAGAATGTACCGACACATCAAGTGGCCAGGACAAGCCCACTTATGAACCGATGTGCCGCAGCTTAAACCGACAGCCTATCCAGGGACCATCTCAGCTGTGATACTCTTTATATCTCGCTAGGTCAAGCGAACCATATGATCCTCTGTGGTTTACAACACACCATATGGTCATCCCTATCTACGAGATAAAAGGATATTATAGTTCGTCGTATGTTCACATTATCAGATAGCGAGATTTGTTTAATGTATCAACATAATGAAAGCCAGTATACAAACGCTTGATCAATTATGCTTTTCAGTATACATATCCCAACAAAAACAACTTTTGATTTCTTCAAAACAGAGGACGGTGAGCAATGTCATTTTTTATTTCATTTTCGGGAGAAACCCACCCACTTTGAATTGAAGTTTTACGTTGGTTCTTCTTCATCCTGATATATGTTTCTTTTCTCTTCAATATCGCCAATATTAATTGATCAGATTTGAGAAACAAGATGGAGGGCAGCAGAATACCGACAAAGTTCTAGTTTACCTCACAATAGGTTTGACAAATTTCTCATCTCTCCACTGCTTGTTAGTGTGGTTTTTCAGGGAATCAGAAAGGTCTTGATTTGGTTGTAATGTGGCTTACCTAAGAGGTAGGATATTTTTGGCTAAGTGACTCAAAATATTTCATTCAAACACCAAGTCTTTAGCATATCTTGCCCACGTGATTTTTTCTCTTCTAACACACAATCTTGTTCCTTCACTTTTGTAATTTTCAGGGTTCGAAATTTATTTTGGCTTTTGTGAACTACACATATGAAGTTTTTCTCTTCAAATTTTTTTTCTTCTCTTTTCATTCATATTCACCAATGTTCACTCATTTTTTTTTCGAAATTTACCCTTAGGAACCCCTAATTTTGCACACAACCTCATATCACAATCTCACAATTTACATCCTCCAATAAATCACAGTTTCTTGTTCATCAACCCTCCTAATCAAAGAAAGAAAAAAAATTTCAAGGCTCAAGGGGGTTGCAAGTGAAAATTAAAGGCGAGTGTATGGGATATGGGCTACGAAAGAACATGCCTAAAATCATTTTCACCCTATTACCACACTTAATGCAACCTCAAGAGAGAAATTCATCAAATTCTAGGAAGTAAATCTAATGACTTTGTCACTCATCAAACGAAAAGATGGCACAATTTCTCACAAGGTAGAAATTTTCGTTACTCCTCAACAATTACCCAATTCTGAACAGTTATCATGCAAAAATTTATATTTCAAAGATCAACTTATCAAGCAAGGAAGCTCCTATCATCGGCTACTCTATCACATGGATTATCATTCTTAATCAGCAAATATCTCAATTATCAATCAACAATTTAATTCCAAGGGAAGACAAGTATTCAATTCCAACACCAACATAATCAAAAGTAGTTCCGACTGTCCTATGTTCAAAAGCTCCTAAAACAATACTCAAGACTATTCAACTCAGAACAAGTACCACAAATCAAGAGTTCAAAACTTATTCAACACAGAACAAGTATCAAAAATCAAGAGTTCAAAAATACTAATTTTGAGTAAAAAGCCTTGCAGAGAGCAATTGTTCACACTGAAGCAAAAGAACAAGGATGGTGATGGTTCAGAAAAAAAAAATCAAAAACAAAAACAGAAAAACAACGAAAAATTAAAATAAAGCAGGAAATGAAAACAAACAAATGTTTCCCTTTTCCTATCCTCATCCCCCCAAACTTGTTTCACTCGAAGGAGTGGACAAGTTTGAAAGTTAGATAAGGAAAAAGGAAACGGTACCTCATTCCTCCTCCGGAGGATCCTCCATCTCAACATCGGGGGCAGGCCAAATGGGTAGTCGCCGTCGGCGGTCCTGGCGCTCTCTGTGGTGTCGGAGGTAGACAGAGTCGGGCTGGGTATTCAGGAGAAGACGTTGCACCTGCATGTCGAGGGTGTTGAGCCTCGTGGTCCGTGCTGGCAAAAATTCGCCTGTCGGGTGTGCTCCTCGGCATGCAAAACAGCCTGCTGCTGCATGAACAGGTACATCATAGCCAGATCCACTCCTCCGGAAGATGAAGACTCTCCCGAAAAGTGATCGGACAAATGCCCACCGGTCTGATCGTGAATCTGCTCTCCTCCTCCATCGTGCCTCTCATCCTCTGGCTCCTCCACCTCGGGCCCTTCTGGAGGCGTCTGTGGCGGTCGCTGGTCGGGCTGAGTCAGCGGTCGGTGCGAAGTCTGGAGGTTCCGGGACCTGCCTGTGCTCCGACCATGAGCCTCAAGTGGGCGGGTGTGCTCATCAACCAATTATCACGGAAGTGATAATCAGTGACGCGAGTGAGGTTCCTCTGTGGAAGTGGGAACCTGTCCCCGTTGGATATCCACAGGGACCAACCCGCATCCCGTGGTGACAGCGTCAACATCTTCACCAGGGTCCCTGTGCCGAGTCCTCGGCTGTCATCCTCAAGCGACTCGATCTGTGATAGATCGATGCCTACATACTCCGCAATCGGGGTAATCAATCCCCCGCTCCAGATGTTGCCCTTGGAGGCCTTGATCTGATGCCTCCAATGGTCCATGACCAACGCCGCAAAACTGAACTCCTCGCCGGTCAGCATGCAGTGAATGGCGTACAGTTCCCCCACTCTCACCTTGCCGCTCTCATGCCTGCCGGTGATGGACACTCCCATGCATCTCTGGAGATACCGAAACACTGGGTTGTCGATGGAGGAAGCCTTCAGGTTCCCCGAGTCAAACTCCCGCAAGTCCTCCTTAGCATCAGCTGCTATCTGGCTCCAGAAGCGGGCAATGTCAAAACTCGGGGGAAGGAAACCATCTCCCCCTTTTCGGACGCCCCAAATCTCTTCAAGCTTGTCCCTAGGCATCTCGTAGTGCTCATTCAGAAGCTGGAAGGAAACGGTGGTCGGCTCTGACTCTGGCTGGACCTCATAAACATGGAGTGAGGCAAGAAACTCCAGGACAAGCGACGGATAGGTCGGCCACCGTGCTGTCATCCAAGCACTCCAGTTTACTCGCTACGGAAGAGCCTCCACATCAGCTCGAATTCCCAGCCGCTGCATTGTTTCCGGGCATGGGTAGAGTGTCTGTCGGACGGCGAATGCGTCACCGGAGAGCTTCTGAAATCGTCGCTCATAAGTTCTTTTGGCGAAGGTGGGTTGGAAGTCCATAATCAATCTGCAAGGGTAGTGGGAAATATGTCAAAGCTCATCAGAACCAATTCACAAAATTCCCAACATTACAACAATCAAATGTGCAATTGTCCACAAAATGTATCTACCCATGCAAAATTGATTCAAAATTCATGCAATTCACCCTCTATCCTAGCATATTACACCATTGATTGAAAGAATCTCAAAAATAGCAGGATAGGAACAACACCCCCAAACAAGAATTACCCCCCAAACTACGATCATCAAATTCAAAGTAATCCAAGCAACCCATCCAAGATAAAGAAGTATATCGACTAAAACAATCAACCATATCGAATAATCATCATGGAAAGCAACAAAATCGTCAAAAATGCAAAAATGGACACAAGGGTTCCAAACTCAATTTCTAACAAAATCATGCTCAAATCCTTCAATCATATGAAATAATCGAAGAGGAGAGTGTTAGGATACATACCGTGGGTGAAAGCGTTGGATTTGGAGAGAAAAAATTCAAGTGGGTGTTTGGAGAGAAAAAGAAATCGTGCAAGTGTGTTTGTGAGTGAAAGGAATGAGGGTTTTGGGTTTTAAACCCGTCTCTGTCCGGCCTCAGAATTGTTTGCGTAGATCGACGAAGACAAAATTTCCTTGTCGATCGACAAATAATTGCGTCGATCAATGTGGTCAAGATTTCCTCGTCGATCGCTGCCGAGAAGCAGGGATCGACGTGTTCCGACAGAGGACTGGACCCAAAACAACTCGAAAATTTTCTGAAAGTACGAAACTCGACTGAATTGAAAATAACAGAAATAAAGAAAACAGTAAACTGTTGGGTTACCTCCCAAACAGTGCTTGGTTTTATGTCGCTAGCTCGACAATACTTGTGTCTTCAAGGACGGTTCAAGTAGTACTTCTCCACCGCTTTGATTTGAAATGGGGTGAAGTATGGTTTCAGGATCTGTCTGTTCACCTTGAAGTTCTTCTCATCTTGGCCAACTAGTTCAACTACACCGTTCATGAATTGGCAGATCACAGTGTATGGTCCGGCCCACTTTCACTGTAGCTTCCCGAGCATGAATTGAAGACGGGATTTAAAGAGAAGAACCTTGTCACCTGAATGGAAAACATGTGAGCGGATCCTTTTGTCGAGGAACCTATTCGCTCGATTCTTGTAGATGACATTGTTGTCATAAGCTTCATCTCGGAAATCTTCTAATTCATTCAATGCCATGGCGTGATCCTCTGCGGCTATCCTCCAATCTAGGTTTAGTTCTTTCACTGCTCTCCAAGCCTTGTGCTCCATCTCCCCGGCAACGGCGCCAAAATTTGATCGCTAAATTATCTAACAGCAACTTAGCAAATCTAATAATATAGCATCAAATGAAAATTATCGATCCCACAGGGAATGAAACGATAAAAAATCCTAAATACTAAATCAGACGTTCTTAAAATACTGGTTAGGAAAATCACAGTTTTGGGTTTTGGTGGTTTTGCAAATAATAATCCTTGCGAATAAAAAGTAAACAGTAATTTAAAATACTTTGGTTGAAAACGGTTATGAGAAATACAGATTCTAGGGATATCTCCTTACAAGAATGACATGAATGAATAAATTGATTATTTCCCAATTTTAATTCCTCTTCGTAGTAAAACATCAGAAGAGTATTACGAACATCTTTGTTGAACAATTCATAAAGTAGATTAATCAATTACCTATCTCCGCTCGGTCTCAAGATAAATTAATTAACTCCAAAGATCTACAAATTTATCCCTACAATCAATCTCCTTCAGTTACGACAAGAAATCAGATTATATTGTGAAAATCTCTTTCCATTGAAAACTATTACAGTTACGTCTCAAGTAATCAACTAGTTAATCCTAAGATGTGGCCAAGAAACTCAAGATTATGAATTAAACTCAAATTTCACAAACTACGAAGGGAAAGGGAAAATAATTCAATTAATCAAAACATGCATACATTGATAATTCGAACCCTAGAATCTGAGGAAGAGATTAGTTATACATATTTAGAATAATGTTCATCATAGAAGAATAAAACCTGAATTGCATAAAAATCGAAATCCAAAAATTATTCCACAGAACTCTGTCTTCAAACATAAACTTCAAAAAATCCTTGGGAATCTCTAATCAATTTTCAATACTAAAATCTTGTAACTATTCTAATGTCTCCTTTTTTTGAAAAATGAATTTACATGGCTTTTTATAATAGTGGAGAATGTATCATACAATATCTAGGTGTAGATATGCCTTTATCTTCAAAACAGATGCAGACTAGGAATCCCGAACTCGCGTCGATCGTGGAAGATTGGCGTCGATCGACGCTGGTGATGTACCCTCGTCGATCGACATGGAATGGCGTCGATCGATGTGGTTGCTGCCTCCGTCGATCTTCTCTTTTCTTCCTTCGTCGATCGCTCCTTCTTCAATCTCCTCGTCGATCGACGAGACATCCTCGTCGATCGACGTGGACCTGAAATTGGAAATCCAACTCTTCTCTGTTTGTGACTAAAAACCTGCATGATTCATCAAACGCAACATTATGGGTACAAAAGCCAATTCATGCACGAAAACAAGTACAAAAATGATCTTTACACCACACAATTAGTCAAAGAACAACCAGATAAGTTGGTGAAAATCCTAACTTATCAATCGGCCATGGGCAAACGGTCTCCATCGCTCACGGTAGGAAGAATGGCAAACTCACCTTCGAACAGCGAAGGGCAGCCCAGATGCAAAAGGATAAAATCTTGTATGGGCCTCTGTTTAAGAAACACTTCTCCACATAGCTTGTCGAACGGCTAGACCACGAAGGTCTGCAAAAGTATATGACCGTGGAACCTTGAAGTTCAGGCCACACCTGGTAGCAGAGTTCTTTGCCAGGGCTGTGATCGACGAAGACAAGAAATTCTTCACCACAGCGTGCTAGGCACCAAGTTTGTGGTGAGCCCAGAGGTTTTGGCTCAGAAGTATGGTGTGAGATTAGATGGCCCAGATGTTTCCACCTACAATTTGGAGGATGGTAAAGAGATGAAAAGGGGATGTCTTAAATGGAAGACGCCGACCTTTCCCGAGAAAGACTGGAAAGTGTCTATAACCTGAAATCTTTGGATATACCTATGAAAGACTTGGCCATCATGGTAATTAGAATGTTGGTGTGTGAAGAAGGCTCCCTCTCGGAGTTAAGTGCAAAGAAATTTGTTGTGGTGATGACAATTGAAGATCAAATCCAAGAGAACTGGGCGCACTTCATCTACTCCAAATGGTTGGCGCATGTGTACAAGAACACAAAAATAAAGACCACTCATCTGTTCACTCAGGAGCTGAGCTTTGGTCTTAAGATAAATCGCTTCATCAAGGGCTTCGTACCCAAGGAGAAATGATGTCGAGGAGAGGACTTCATATCCAGTGATTACATGCCACCAACCAAGAAGCAACAACCACCGAAGGACATGACAAGACCTCAATTTTCGAAGGACAAGAGCAACGTCGACCCTAATGATCTGATTTCTGACGAGGAAGAGCCCTATGGAGGTGACATGATCCTACAAACTGCAATCCCAGTGTTTGAGGAGGAGATAGAGGCAGAGAAGGAGCAAGCTGAAACAGATGGTTTGTTTAAGGAGATGGAAGGATTGCAGTAAATTACTAAGCTGGATTCGACCCTGAAGCCCGCTGTGAAGAGGAAATGAACACCGGTGAACCCCCAGCAGAGAAAAAGGAAGCCGGCTGGTTCTTAGGGGGAAGCACATAAAAAGGGCAGCTGTTGTTGACACCACTCTACCTATACCCGATGTTGCTGCAAATCTAGAAGAACTTCTTGTTGAATCAGCTGCTAAAGAACACCAAGAGAAGCTTGTTCACCCATGAAGAGCAAGAGGCTCAGAAGAAAAACATACAAGAGAAGGAATTAAAGAAGATGCAAGAGCAAAAGGAGTTTGACAAGAAGATTCTTGAGATGAGGCTACAACAGAGGGATGATCGTTTTGAGCAAGTGAAAACTACTCATGAGGAGCATACTGCCAGGAAGAAAGCTGTCAAGGGTAAGAAGAAGGTTGCTGATGAAGAGGAAACTGTTCAGCATCTGGATGCCCTGCCTAATACAGAGTTTGACAAAATTAATAAGAAATGAGCTTTTAATGGTCTACAAGATGTGTAGACAAGTGGATCAGGCGGTTTTGTGATCAAGCAGACTCCTGCACAAGGGGAAGGGAGTGCTACTAATCAGGTTGAACAACCCATCACTGTGCAAGGGGGAAGTGGTGGTGCTGGTTTTGTTGCTGAAGTTGTTGAAAAGTAGATTGATGCGCAACGAGTTAGCAGTGCTGCTAATGAGAATGTTTTTTAGGAAGAACAGACTGTTGTGCATGGAGGAAGTAGTGTTGTTGTTGAAAATGTGATTGCTGATGAACAACCAGTTGCGCAAGGAGGAGACCAGATTGTTAATGTTGTTGTTGAAAGTGATTTAGTGCAGGTTAAAGACCAAATTGTTGCTGAAACTGAAGGAGTCAAGGCAGCAGCGCGATGGAATGCTGGCCTTGAGAAAGAAATTGTGGAGGCTGAAGCAAATGCTTAGGTAACCAAGCAGACAACTATGTAGCAAAGTGCAAAGTCAGCAGAGCAGGAAGATGCTAAAAAGTTAGCTGCTGAATAGCAAGCTACTGACACCAAAGCTACTGAGAAAAAAGATGCTTACAAGGAGGCCATTGCCAAGCGCGCCGCAAAAACCAAAGAAAAATTGCAGAATGACTTGAGGCATAAAGTGAAGGAGAACAATTAGCAGTATCTTCGTGCTTTAGGAATTGATCAATCGAAAGTTCCAGGATGGAATGAGGCGGTAGATTATTCAACTCTACTAAATGAAATCATAGACTCTATCTGGCGAAGGCGCATACGTGCTCCTACCTCCCTCAAAATTTCGGGTATTTCATTTGATTCCATTCCAAGTGATGGGGAGGAAGTTGAGATGACCTCGAGTGTAGAAGCTGTTGAGGGGGTTATGATGCTTGTTGGAGGAGAATCGGTCTTCAGAATAGAGACGCTGAAAGTACCAATGGATGGCCGACCAGATAACTGATTCAAGGCAAAGTGGATTGCCAAATGGTACCTCCATGTCACTGTCAAAGATGAGAAAAATGAGGACCTCATTCCATGGGCCGAAGATATCTGTGTTTTTCATTGAAGCCCAAATAGTAGAGTTCGAGACCACCTATGCTACTGAACTCGCTGGTGAGTCTTCTGATCTTGATTGATTGAAGATATAGTTCCAGAGGTGGAGGTTCTATGATTATTGTTGGGAAATTATTCCTAAAATCTCCCTTAGGATTTATTTGTAAAAAGGTTTTGTTGGATCAAATCTTAGCACTTGGTCGATCATTTGCTGAATTCTAGATAGTCTAGCATATCTTGTAAAGTCCTATATAGGTTATAAATTGAGTTGTAATAGATTAGTCTGCTAGAGGATTTCCTAGCAGATATTGAAGGACGACGTTTGCTAGAAGACATATGCTAGCAGAATGCTAAAGCTTTAGCATTTGCTAACATTCAGCAAATCCAGAAAGATGCTAGCAGAACAGACGTAAAAGGATCGCTTGTCAACGGAAGCGTTCAGCAGACCAAGACACGATAACAGATCGCTAAGGAACATTAGCAGAGTAAGAGTGTCAAAGGCTGAAGCTATACTGTCGTTCTGACAAAAGCGCACACAAAGGACGAGACTTTCCTGAAGTAGTTCGGAAAGTACAGATCAACGCCAAAAGCGTCAGATCAAATCAAACCACTTTCGGACAGAGGAGCCGTTGTGTCTAACGGACATGGAGATTCAAGATTTGAATCTCCATCTATAAAAGGCAGGTCCAAAAGTGAGAATCGACTACTACTAATGCTTCAATTAACCGACATTCGAAAACAGTCAAGTGTGAGATTCCTTGAAAAGGTGAACAAGCAAAAAGTAGTCAGTTGAGAGCTCGTGATAAAAGAAGTATTCAAAGCTCTCAACAACCGAGTAGTGTCTTTCATTGAATATCTGACACTTCTCTTTAAGAGATTCCTTAACTTCGGTTGAGAATCTTCAATCATTGGGATAACTTCCATCCTAGGAAGATCCAACAGTCATTTCTGAAAAGGATTGACTCCGACGGGCTTTTAGCCGCATTCCTGAACAGTTTCGAGGGAAACTATAAGAACCTCACTGACAGCGAAGGACAAGTTACACGAAGGTTCAGCCCTTGACTTGGACGTAGCTGTGTTTGGAGAAGTACGAATCATCGGAGGATAGCTTTGTTGTGGCCGGTTCAAAAGTTCGCCGCCTACTACAAGTGTTTGGTGAATCCTTGTATTTTTGTATACTTTTCTAGTGGAAATCTTAGCATTTCGGCTAAGGAGTGGACGTAGATCTATTTGATCGAACCACTATAAAATATTGTGTCCATTTACTATTTTATCATTCACTGTTCAAAACTGATTTTAAACCTAGCAACAACAGAGTTGCTAGCGTATATCTGAAAAGAATCATCTAATACATTTTGAGCTTAAATACTGCTTAAACAAAGATAAGTGTAAGTGACGTTTAATCATTTCGCTGCATTTCATGTTTATACTTAAGCACGACGACTCTGATATTTGAGGACCAATAATTATGCCACCCATTAACTACACTATGAAGACTGTGCGATAATGATGGCTAGGATGGGTCTGAACTATTGGATGAGTTATGGGAATTTGGGTTGATGCATTGAGAAGCAAGTGGTTGCTAGGTTAAGGAAGATAAAAGAACACCGAGCTATTATTGGAGACATTTCATTGCCTGCATTTGAGTATGCCATTGTTGAATCATCCTCATCCGCACTGGTATTTAAGTCTCCTGAAACAAGGAAGCAGATGGCTGCAGCTGCTGAGTTGCAAGCTAAATTGGCAAAGGAGAAAGCTAAAAAGAAGCAAACAGAATATCAGAGGAAGATGAAGGAGTTCCGGGAGAGGGTGTTGAACACCTAGACTAACATTCCCACTCAGATGGCTACCTACAAACCTCCCACTCCAGTGGCTAAAGAGGAAGAAGCTCATGAATCTGAACACACAGAAGCAGAATCTGCTGATCCAGCTGCTAATTCATCTCAAGCGCTGACAACATTTAATGCCATCCCTACCACTTCTAGACAAATGGTGATATCTCATGGATCTCCGATTATAACTGTTTAGCCCTTGAGCTCTAGTACCTATCACAGGGACATTCAGATATATATCTATGTTGTGGTGGAAGAAAAAGTTGGAGCAAAGTTGGAAGCGGAGGTGAAACCCCATGTGGTAGAGCAGGTTGCTCAGGTCAAGGAAGAGCTCCGCCAAAATCTGCAAGATGATTTGTAATCTTTCTCCACTTACCTTTTGGTTGCGATCAAAGAGGGGGAAGAGAGAAGGTTAGCTGAAGAGGCAGAGTGACTGAAAGAATAAGACGCCTCGAAGCTCGCAGGAAGCTAGAAGAAGATTTGAGGAGGGAACAAGAGGAAGAGGAGAAGGAAGAACAGAGGAAGAAGGAGGAGAGGGAAATGATCAAGAGGGAAGAGCGAGACGCTATGGTGGACAAGTTCATGAAGTTAACTGCAAAATCGATCAAAAAGTTAAAGAAGGCCACTGGCTCTTCTAGTGCTAAAGATGCTGATTTCGATTCCTCCGCAACCAAGAAGTAATTCCTCTATCTCTAAGTCTTCTTGTAAAGTTTTTTATTTGTGAGTATGTTTCCTGTACATCACTGGTGAAATTCTAATGGAAACTACCTAGATTGATGACAACACCTGTTGGGAAATTACTCCTAAAATCTCCCTTATGACCTATTTGTAAAAGGTTTTGTTGGATCAAACCTTATATAGTTGGTCGATCATTTGCCAAATTCTAGATAGTCTAGCATACTCTGTAAAGTCCTGTATAGGTTTTATATTGAGTTGTAATAGACTAGTGTGCTAAGAAGAATTCCTAGCAGATACGAAGCAGGTGACGTCTGCTAAGAGTCGTTGAACAGCAGAATGCTAAGATATTAGCATTCATCAACAACTTACAACTGCTAGAGAAGCGAGCAAACGAAGGAATACTAGCAAACAGCAGAACGTTTGCTAGACAATACACAACAACAGAATGCTAAGGCATTAGCATTCAGCACCCTTTAGCGACGAACAAGAAGTCGCAAGCAACAGAAGTCAAAGGATCGAAGACAGCAAAAGACTTTAGCAGATCCTAGCTTAGCAAAGCAAGAGACTCAAAAGTTGAAGCTGGACTGCAACTCTGACAGAAGTACACACAAAGGTCGAGACTTTCCACAAGTAGTTCGAAAAGTACAGACCTACTCAAAAAAGTGTTCAATCAAGTCAATCCACTCTTGGACAAAGAAGCCGTTGTGTCTAACGGATATGGAGATTCAATGTTTGAATCTCCACCTATAAAAGACAGGTTCAAGAATGAGATTGACTACTGCTTTTCTCACTTTTGACACTCACGAACACTCAAGCAAGAGATTCCTTCGACGAAGTGAACAAACAAAAAGTAGTCAGTTGAGAGCCGTGTGAAAGTATATTAAAAGCTCCCAACAACCAGAAGTGTCGCTCATTGATATACTGACACTCCTTTGAAGACATTCTTGATCGCATTCAAGAATATCTCAATCATTGGGATTCCTTTCTTTTCAGAAAGAATCTAACAGTCGAACACCTGAAAAGGTCAAGACTAAGACGGGCACTTAGCCGCACTTAAGAAAAGTCAGGAAGTGACTATAAAACTTCTATATCAGGCAAGGCAGGAGTTTCGAAGGTGCGCCCTTGACCCAGCCAAACCTTATTGGAGGAGTTCAGATCAACGGAGGATAGCTGTCAAGTAGCCAGACCGAAAGCTCACTGCCTACTTAACTGGAAAAGCGAATCCTTGTAATCTGTATACTTTTCTAGTGGAATTCTTAGCATTTCGGCTAAGGAGTGGACGTAGATCATTTTGATCGAACAACTATAAATCTTGTGTTCATTTACTATTTTATTAATCACTGTTCAAAGTTGATTTGAAACCTAGCAACAGAGTTGCTAGTGTATATCTGAAAACATACTTAAATAATAACTTGAGCTAAGAAACATTCTGAAAACAACGTGAAGTGTAGGAGACGTTTATTTATTCCGCTGCATCTCGTGTTAAGATATAATCACGACGACTCTGGTATTTAGGGACCAACAACACCTTATTGTCCAACTCTGAATTTATTTTGATTTAGCTTAATTACACATTTTGTGTTATCAAAAAAATGCATGGACTACTGAGTGTGTGCATTGTGTGAATTGCTCTATATTATGTGTGAATGTTTCCTTATGCTTACTTGCTTGCTGAATTTCAAGCATTTCTATTAAGTCATTAATTGTGTTAAATATTTTAAATTGAGCAATATCCTTCTTATTTTGAGGGGGAATGATCTCTGTAAAATCTACAAATTAATTATAGCAACAGTGGAAAATAAATTTATAAAGAATCCTAAGGTTATCGAATATAGGGGAATTGTATAACGAAATTATCCTATGTATTAACTATGATCCTAAGATTCAGTGTTTGAGGAAATAGAAAATCAGGGTTTTGATTTGGAAAATAAAGATGACAATACTGAAAATTAAAGAGGTTTTGAAATCAAATTTAAAGGAACACAGATTCTAGGGAAGAAATCTTATTATGGATAACATGTAAGAACCAATTAATTTAACAGGTGGAATACTGCAATAATGCTATATTTCCTTGGTTGGGCAATGATCACTGTAATTTCTACACCAGGTTGTTCGGCAACTTTCTCCACCACTTTCTCGACCGCCATCACAGGCCGAGTTCGGCTTGAGGACCACCGTTGAGTGTTGTTGGCCCTCTTTTGGAAGAGTTCCATGGCCTTCTTTCCGCTTTTCGTCATGATGGTGTCTCCCAGTGTGGTGTCCACCAATTTGGCTGTCTTATCATTGAGCCCTTCGTAAAAAGTTTCTGCCTGTTCTCCTGGCGGAAAACCATGTCCGGGACATGATCTCAGCAGCTCTTTGAATCGATCCCACGTCTTACTGAAGCTCTCGTCAGGCCTTTGAGCGAACCTGATGATTTCTTTCCTTCTCTGCCTGATGACATTCGGAGGGAAGAAGTTTTCCAGGAATTCATTCCTCAATTCGGTCCACGTGCCTATGCTTCCTTTGTCCAGTGCGGTGGACCATGAATGTGCCTTACCCCTCAGAGAGAATGCGAACAGACACATTCGGATGGCACTCTTGCTGACTCCTCCAATCTTGACAGTGTTGCAGAGAATAAGGAATTTATCCAAATGCGCATAAGGGTCCTCAGTAGCCCTTCCTCCGAATTGATTTTGTTGCACCATCTGCACCAATCCGGTCTTCAGCTCAAAATTATTGGCATTGATGCCAATCCTGAAGTCTGTCTCCCTGAACCGAGGTTTGTACCGGTTCTGCATGGCTTCCTCTTCTTCCTCATCGTCGGATTCCTCTGGAGGATTCTGATTGTCGTCCTCTTCATCGCCAGGATTGTCATCAAACAACGGGTTATGGCAAAGATCCCTTCCATTCGGATTGTTCCCCTCGAGGTCTCTTTCCAGATGGTACTGTTGGATTTGCGCCCTCATAGCTTGGACTTCTTGGAGAAGCACAGCCTGCTCCTCTGCAGTTAGCACTGGTGGAGGCGGTGGTACGTTATCTTCCATTGTTTGATTACTCGAGCCTTCCTGAGCACGCTTATTCTTCCGGATCTTTCTGCAAGTGGCTTCAATGTCCGGGTAGTAATATAACGGGTCCTTTCCTCTGGCTCTTGTACTCATGCACTACCTGTACAGCAAAGGAGGTAGTGAGGTAAAACTGGAAAATAGAAGAAACGAACTGAAATAAGAAAACTGAGCCTCTGAAACGACAAAGGCGTCGATCGACGAGACAAAGCGTCGATCGACAGAAAGAAAAATGACTTCCTCGATCGACGCTAACTAGCGTCGATCGACGAGTAATACGAAAATGCGAGAAAAAGTAATTTCAGAAAGTACGAAAATTACAGCCTAAATCAGTCTTTCAATCATAGATTTAATAGTAAGATTAATTATGTTCACTCCCCGGCAACGGCGCCAATTTGATCACTGTAATTTCTACAGATTAATTATAGAAATAGTGGCAAATAAATTTTTAAACCCTAAAGTTATCGATCCAGGGGAATGAAGCAACGAAAAATCCTAAATACTAAATCAGGCGTTCTTAAAATACTGGTTAGGAAAAACAATTGAAAAGTTTTGGTTGTTTTGGAAATTGTAATACTTGCTAATGAAAATTAAACAGGAAATTAAAAAGCTTTTGAAGTCAAATAAGAGAAGCACAGATTCCAGGGATATCTACCTATCAAGTATGACATGTATGAATGAATTGATTAATTCCCAATTTTAATTCCTCTTCGTAGTGAAACATCAGAAAAATATTACGAACTTCTTTGTTGGACAATTCGTAAAGTAGATTAATTAATTACCTATCTCCGCTCGGTCTCAAGATAAATTAACTAACTCCAAAGATCTACAGATTTATTCCTAAAATCAATCTCCTTCAGTTACGACAAGAAATCAGATTATATTGTGAAAATCTCTTTCGATTGAAAACTATCACAATTACGTCTCAAGTAATCAACTAGATAATCCTAAGATGTGGCCAACAAATCAAGATTATGAATAAGCACAGATTTCACAAACTACGAAGGGAAAGGGAAAATAATTCAATTAATCAAACATGCATACATTGATAGTTCGAAACCCTAGAATCTGAAAAGAAGTTTAGTTACACATATTCAGAGTAATATTCATCATAGAAAGATAAAACCTGAATTGCATAAAAACTTGGGTTGGAATGTCTTCCCACAAAACTCTATCTCCAAACATAAACTCTAAAACTCTTTGAATCTCTCAAAATCTGAAATCTGGAATAAAACATATGATTGGAATTGAAATTGTTCTCTAAAAATCGAATTTATGAAGCTATTTATAGAGGTGGAGGTGTATCCTATCAAATCTAGGGTTAAAGATATGAATAAATCCGAATTTAATCAGATTTTCGCTCCAGCAGAAGACCTCGCGTCGACCGCTTCTGATTCACGTCGATCGACGAGCCTCCTTGGTCTTCGTCGATCGCTTCTGATTGGCGTCTGTCGACGCAGCTTCTCGCCCCTCCTGCGCGGTCTCACGGTTTTGGCCATAACTTTCTCTCCCGAACTCCGATTGACCCGATTCCAGTTGCGTTGGAGAGCTAACTCAAAGCTCTATCGATTGCCATGCGCCAATAGCCCGAATTCCTCTTGTGGAAAAACTCTTCACTGCTACTCTTACACGTCACTGCTTTCGGAACGGTTTTCTCATGAGTTTAGGCCTAAAAACCTGCATAAACATCAAAACACACCTAATACCACCTAATATTGACATCATGCATAGAATATATATATAAACTCAATAAAACTACATAAAATAGTATAAAAATAATATAGATAAGTGAGTGAAATAATGAGCTTATCAGGCAAATATAACCTAGATTACTAATTAGTGACTATCTCCGCTCGGTCTCAAGAACACCAAATTAGTCAATCTGATAAGCAAATTAGTTCAATTCCTACAGTCTAATACATCTCATTGGACAGTATAAAGTGTATCATGCATTCCTAATCCCACTATCAATATTCACCTTTCGGTCCTTCTATCAATAGCTAGATCTAAATTAATCGTCACCTTTCGGTCCTTAAATTAATCTAGAATTTTAAAATAAACACTGGAATCATGAACCTAATTAATTAATCCTAACATGCATCCATAATAATATCCAACCCTAGAACCCGCTAGGGTTTCTAGCCACTCATCGCAGATAGAAATCCAAAAGAAAACATATTAAATTGCATAAAAATAAAGAACTTACAAGAATATAAAAGGGTTTCGTGTTTCCCAACTCTCAAAACTCTAAAAAATAAATTGCAGAATGAAAATATGATCAGAGGTCTGAAAAATATGAAAGGGTTCTCCAAAAAGTCGAATTTACTAGGCTATTTATAGAGGTGGATGTGCATCCTATCAAATCTAGGGCTAAAGATATGATAAAATCCGATTTTGATCGAATTTTTGCACCAGCAGACTCGCATCGATCAACGTAGGAAGTGCGTCGATCGACGTGGCTCTATCTTTGGCATCGATCGATGTGGTCCTGTCTTGCCCCCTTCTGCGCGGTCTCACGGTTTTGGCCATAACTTCCTCTCTCGAACTCCGATTGACCCGATTCCAGTTGCGTTGGAAAGCTAACTCGAAGCTCTATCCATTTCCATGCGCCAATAGCCCGAATTCCTATTGTGAAAGAACGCTTCACTGCTACTCTTGCACGTCATTGCTTTCGGAACGGTTTTTCAGTGAATTTGGCCTATAACATGTAGAAACACACCAAAGCACGCATAATACCACCCAATATAGACTCATGCATAAAATTTATATATAAACTCAATAAAACTTCATAAAATAGTAGAAAATAATATAGATAAGTGAGTGAAATAATGAGCTTATCAACCCCCCAAACTTAAACGTTTGATTGTCCTCAATCAATAGGCAAGAAAGAAATCAAAAGATCATGTAGTTAAAGTGCAATGTCTCACAAGATTCATCACAGTCAAGAATAAAAAATCTACTACACACAAGCAATTTGAAAGAGACAGAAAATCCATCAATTGTGGAAGAACTCACGGGAAGTGTATCGCTAAACATACAAGTGTTTAAGGTTTAAATGAAAGCACTCAACAACTTTCAATAGGTTGTAATGTAGGCTTTTTTGTGAAAGGTAGGGAAATATGGCCAAGTGACTAAAATCAATCAAGTTGTACTTCCTCAATCAATTCAAACCACCTTCTATGAACATCTACCCTTCTCCTCAAATATATCAACGACACAACTTTTTTCTAGCTCATTTTGAATCTCTTATGCTCTTCACATAATTTTGTATATTCTTTTCTTTTCAGAGAGCTTATGAGAATTCTAATTATTTCTTTGAGCTTCTTTTTCACACATCTTTTCACCACTAATTTATATTTTCTTATCTCCATCTCACAATCATTCCACCCCATATACCACAACTCAAGACATGAGAGAAACCAATACTTCTTCTTAATCTCATAGACAAGGAAAGAAAAATTTTGTATAGGCTCAAAAGTGGCCAACTAGGGAAAATTTAATGTGAAGGGACAGTGTTTAGGGAATTGGGCTATCAAAGATGGCCTAAGATCGTTTCCTAAACTTGTGCACACTATGCAGTCTCAACACAGAAAATAGGCAAATTCTAGAGAAATAAAAACACACATGTGAGTCTTACATCAAACGAAATAAGGCTCAAAATCTCACACAAGGGTTTAAAATTTTCTTCCACAGTCAATTTCAAATCAGCTCAATCGGCATGCAAGTGTAAGTGTCAAATCAATCATGTTATGCGGTATTCTACATTCATAGGCATCTAACCACAATCACAATCAATTCAAACTCAACCCTCAATCAATTCTAATCTCACAATCTCATTCGGGTTATACCAAAACTCAAAATTTTCCCCACAAAATAGCATAAAACTTTAAAAAAAATCAAAGGCGGAAAGCAGAATAAATAAAAGTTAGAACGTTCCATCTCTTGTCCACATCCCCCCAAACTTATTTCAAACTCGAAGAGTGGAATAAGTTTTAAAATCCGACAAAAGAGGGAATGATACCTGGTAGTTGATCACAGACATCAACTTTTTATCCCCCGGAGTCTTCAAACATCGCACGACGTGAACTAGTGGCTGTTAGCACTTTGCGTCGATCGATGCAGGGTTGCGTCGATCATCGTAAAACCTTCTTGTCGATCCCTTCGTGGATCAAAGTGTATCACGCCAGGCTGCTCGGCATCGATCGACGCCAGGCTGCGTCGATCGACGTCGAGCTGTACTCCTAATTTTATTTTATTTTTATTTTATTTTATTTTTTATTTTTTTAACTGCAAAACAACTGTTAACGCAAGAATAATAGAAATTCGAAAATAAAACGAAAATTCAAAAGAAAATACGTAAAAAGTTGGGTTACCTCCCAACAAGTGTTTGATTTAACATCGCAGCTCTACGATACCTCAAATAACCGCCAGGGAGGTCGGGTCCAGACTCGCCGACCTTTGGCATCCACCATGTAAACCTTCCGGTCTTTGACAATGGTGGTGAGCGCAGAAAAAGGTGGCGTAGTTGACACTTTCACCCCCGTTTCCTCGCTCCCACTCAATGGCAGCTGCTTCCTCCTCCTCTGATTCATCTCCTTCTTCAGTAGTGGAGATCCGATTGCACTCCGCCTTCTTCTTGCTCTTGTCGATCACAAAGGTGATCTTCTCGTCGTTCGCTCGGAGTGTGATCTCGCCGCCTCGACAGTCAATGAGAGCGGTGCTTGTGTTGAGAAACTCACGCCCCAAGATCATGGGCATGTTCTCGTCCTCCTTCATCTTGTGCACCACAAAATCTGTAGGAAAAATGAGATGGCCCACGCGAATGAGCACATCCTCTAGTATACCTTTCGGGCGGGACACAGACTGGTCCGCCATCTGCAGCGTGATCGTTGTGGGCCTCATCTCTCCGATGTTGAGATGCTTGTAGAAGGAGTACGGCATCAGGTTGATACTAGCCCCAGTATCACATAGTACTCTCTCGAACGTGTGTCCGCCAATCTCAACCGGAATAGAGAAGCATCCAGGATCACTACTCTTGATGGGCACCTGCTTTTGCAGTAGCAGGTTGCACTGCACGTGGATCTTCACCGTCTCGTTCTCCACGAATTGCTTCTTCCCACTCATCAATTTTTGGAGGTACTTCATGTACCCTGGGATCTCCTTCAATGCTTCGATCAGCGGGATGTTGATGCTGACCTTCTTCAGATTCTCCACAAATCTGGAGAACTTCGAGTCCTCTTTCTGCTTCATGAACCGCTGTGGGAATGGCATAGGTGGGGGATGATCTTCAGACTGCCTCAGCTTTTTGCCTGGACTGGGCTTCGGCATCGATCGACGCAGGGTTGCATCGATCGACGTGGCTCTATCTTCTGCGTCAATCAATGCGGGAGGTGTGTCGATCAATGTGGCTCTATCTTTGGTGTCGATCAACGCGGGAGGTGCATCGATCGACGTGGATCCCTCTCCTGCGCAATTTTGCTCCTTTTTGCCTCCACAATCATTCATAACCATCTCGGGACTCTTTTAGCTTGTCCCAAGCCTCAGAGTAATGGCATTCATTGACTATTCCTTTGCCGGGTTCACCTCTGTTGTACTTGGAAGCTGTCCCGGCTTATGCTGATTGCTGAGAGTAGTGGCAATTTGGCTCAGTTAGGTATCCAACATCTGAAGATGTTTCATCATCAGCTGCATGTGGTTGGCCATCCCCTTCACCTCGGTTTCTACTTTCCCAAATCGATTATCAAAGCTCTTGATGAATTTCTCGAGCGTCTCCTCCAGCACAGACTTCTTTCTTTCCACGATCTCTCTTCCAGTACCTACATCAAAACCGGGTGGAGGGTGCTCTACTGTAGAGGGGTTAGAATACGCAAAACCAGGGTGAGTTCTCCCGTGGTTGTAATGATACCCCTGATTTCCTCCTCGGTAGTTATTCTGATAACCACCTCCAATATAGTTCACCTACGCTCCAGCAGCTTCAGATGAACTGCTCGCCCCCCGATTGATGTAGTCAGCCTCCACGGGTACTATGGCCATGCTTGGCTCTGTAGTAGCGGTAGTTGTGGCTTTTGTTGCTTCTAATTTTGCAATGTCTTCCCGGAGCTTTTTCACTTCAGCAACCACATCGAATTCTGGCTTTGTCTCGACTGCTTTGATTGGTAGCTGTCTCTCGGTCGGCCACTGATGGCTATTCAGAGCCATATCTGCCAGCAGTCTCATTCCCTCGGCTCCACTCTTCTTCATTAGGATTCCCCTAGCTGATGCATCAACCAACTCCTTCATGTGTGGAGTCAGCCCTTCATAGAAATGATAGACCTGCATCTCTAAATCAATCCCATGTCCAGGACAGAGCCGCAAGAGCTCCTTGGACCTCTTTCAGGCCTCATGTAGCGATTCATCATACATCTGTTTAAAATGAGTGATAGCAGCTTTCCTCTTCAGCAGTAGGCTCGGCGGGAAGTAGTTGGTGAGGAATTCTGATCGAAGTTCCTCCCATGTCCCTATAAAACTCTTATCCAATCCAGTAAACCAAGATCGCGCCTCATCTCTGAGTGAGAACGAGAACAGTCTCATTCTAATTACATCCTGGGTTACTCCATTCAGCTTCACAGTGTCACACACCTCAATGAATTGGTTGAGGTGGGCATATGGATCTTCTACAGCTCTCCCCGCAAACTGATTTTGCTGCACCATCTGAATAAGGCCCGTGTGTAGCTCAAAGTTGTTGGCATCTATGCTAACTCTGAATCCGGCCTCCGCTTGCTGTGGAAGAAATCGATCAAAGATGGACCTTTGCGGAACCACAATCTGCCTGTTGTTCAACTACGCCAGTCTTGCAGCTTGTTCTGCTTGAGTAGCCTGAACTGCTTGTAGTTGTGCTCTTAGCTGCTGTACTTCATTCACAAATTGCCTCTGCTCCTCGGGAGTCATATTTTGCAGAGGTGCTTCAGGATTCTCTGCCATCTCTCATTGTTTGTATTTTCCTTTCTTTTTGATTTTCCTGCAGGTTGCTTCATTTTCAGGGACAAAAGCCTCGAGTATTTTTCCTTTGGCTCGCTGATAAGTTAGTATTTTTACCAACTTATCTCTTTGTTCTTTGACTAATTGGGTCATGTTTGGATTGTTTTACGTGTCTTTTTGTGCATGAATTGGCTTTTGTGCTTGTAATGTCGTGATTGGTGAATTATGCAGGCTTTAGTCAGAAATATGGAAGAATCGGGAATTGCTCGAAGTTCCAGACTCACGTCGATCGACGCCCAGGGCACGTTGATTGATGAAGAGAATTGAAGAGAGATCGATGCACGGTTCAAAAGCCAGGTCCATGTTAATCGACGCAGGATTTGCGTCAATCGATGCGGGTCCTTCAAGGTCGTCGATCAACGCAATTTCTCCATCGATCGACGCGGCGATGGGTTTTCCTAATCTGATCCTGATTTGAAGATAGAGACATATCTAATCCTAGATACTGTTTGATGCATCCATCACTACTATAAAAGGCCATGTAAAATTCGAAAATTGGTGGAAATCAGTAGAGCAATTAAGAGATTTTAGAGTTGAAGA
>JAPKLW010000574.1:324328-381032 GCA_026898455.1 Plectranthus barbatus | reverse complement strand
GTTTTATGTTTGAAGACAGGTTTTTGTGGGAAGACATCTACACCCAAGTTTTATGCAATTCATGTTTTTCTTTATCTCTAATGATTTTATTCATGAATATGTGTAATTAAATTCCTTCTCAGATTCTAGGGTTTCGAACTATCAATGTATGCATGTTTGATTAATTGAATTATTTTCCCTTTCCCATCGTAGTTTGTGAAATCTGTGCTTATTCATAATCTTGAGTTTGCTGGCCACATCTTAGGATTAATTAGTTGAGAACTTGAGACATAACTGTAATAGTTTTCAATGGAAAGAGTTTTTCACAATATAATTTGATTTCTTATCTGAGCAGAAGGAGATAGATTATAGGAATAAATCTGTTGATTTTTGGAGTTAGTTAATTTATCTTGAGACCGAGCGGAGATAAGTAATTGGCTAATCTACTTTATGAATTGTCCAACAAAGAAGTTCATAATACTTTTTTATGTTTCACTACGAAGAGGAATTAAATTGGGAATTAATCAATTCATTCATACATGTCATACTTGATAGGTAGATTTCCCTGGAATCTGTACTTCTCATATGCTTCAACAAAAGTCTTTTATTTTCCTGTTTAATTTTAATTTGCGAAATCAGTTGAAACAAAACCCAAAGTTTATTTTCTTCCCTAACCAGTATTTTGAGCACCTATGTTTTAGTATTTAAGATTTTGCATTATTTCTTCCCCATGGGATTTAATAATTTATTTGCGCTTTATTATTAGCTTTGCAAAGTCGCTAGTAAAATAATTTTGTGATCACTTGCGTGTTCATGCACCTGCGCAAAAAATAGGTAGATATCAGTTCGACGTTGATCGACGTGGATTCCACGTTGATTGATGCAAGAGAGTAGTCAGCATCGATCGATGCATGGTGTGTGTCGATCGACGTAACAAAAATGATCGACATCGATTGACGCGAACGGACATCGATCGATGTGGGATGCAGACACGGAAACTCACGCACGCACACGTACAGAAAAATAAAACTCAATCCAGCAAATCCTAGAACGAACTAGTAACAAGATAAAATCTAACAATTCCCCAGCAACGGCGCCAATTTGATCACTATAAAATCTACAGATTAATTATAGCAATAGTGGCAAATAAATTTATAAAGAACCCTAAGGTTATCAAATCCAGGGGAATTGTATAACGAAATTATCCTATGTACTACCTATGATCCTAAGATTCATTGTTTGAGGAAATAGAAAATCAGGGTTTTTTGATTTGGAAAATAAATATGACAATAATGAAAATTAAAGAGGTTTTGAAATCAAATTTAAAGGAACACAGATTCTAGGGAAGAAATCTTATTATGGATAACATGTAAGAACCAATTAATTTAACAGGTGGAATACTGCAATAATGCTATATTTCCTTGGTTGGGCAAATATAACCTAGATTACTAATTAGTGACTATCTCCGCTCGGTCTCAAGAACACCAAATTAGTCAATCTGATAAGCAAATTAGTTCAATTCCTACAGTCTAGTACATCTCATTGGACAGTATAGAGTGTATCATCCATTTCTAATCCCACTATCAATATTCACCTTTCGCTCCTTCTATCAATAGCTAGACATCTAAATTAATCGTCACCTTTCGGTCCTTAAATTAATCTAGAATTATAAAATAAACACAGGAATCATGAACCTAATTAATTAATCCTAACATGCATCCATAATAATATCCAACCCTAGAACCCGCTAGGGTTTCTAGCCACTCATCGCAGATAGAAATCCAAAAGAAAACATATTAAATTGCATAAAAATAAAGAACTTACAAGAAAATAAAAGGGTTTCGTGTTTTCCAACTCTCAAAACTATAAAAACTAAATTACAGAATGAAAATATGATCAGAGGTCTGAAAAATATGAAAGGGTTCTCCAAAAAGTCGAATTTACTAGGCTATTTATAGAGGTGGATGTGTATCCTATCAAATCTAGAGCTAAAGATATGATAAAATCCGATTTTGATCGAATTTTCACGCCAGTAGACTCGCGTCAATCGACGTGGGAAGTGCATCGATCGACGTGGCTCTATCTTCAGCGTCGATTGATGTGGATTCCACGTCGATCGATGTGGTCCTGTCTCGCCCCCTTCTGCGCGGTCACACGGTTTTTGCCATAACTTCCTCTCCCGAACTCCGATTGACCCGATTCTAGTTGCGTTGGAAAGCTAACTCAAAGCTCTATCCATTGACATGCGCCAATAGCCCGGATTCCTCTTGTGGAAGAACGCTTCACTGCTACTCTTACACATCACTAATTTTGGAATGGTTTTCCAGTGAATTTGGCCTATAACCTGTAGAAACACATCAAAGCACGCATAATACCACCCAATATAGACTCATGCATAAAATATATATATAAACTCAATAAAACTACATAAAATAGTATAAAATAATATAGATAAGTGAGTGAAATAATGAGCTTATCAAGGAACAAATTTGAACAATGTTGAGTCTAAGGGAGTTGATATGTTGAGTTAGAATTGCTTGGAATATCTTGTAATCTCTGTAATCAGCTTTCCCATGATCAGTAAGTTAGATTTAGGGCTTTGATCGCACCAAAAAGGGGGAAATTGTTGGGAATATTGTACCCCTTAGCCTTAACTGTATTTGCTATAGTTTTGGTGCATCAAAGCTAGTATATCCAATCTATGGCAACTTAGAAATGTGTCGAAAATGTAAAAGTCCCGTATAGAATAACTAATTGAGTTGTAATAGAGTTAGAAGGATATTGCTAAAGATTGCTGAAGGATTCAGCAATGCGAGAAGAGTTTCTCATTGGCATCCTTGGTCTCACGAGCATCAAGTTCCAGTTCTTTTAAAGTCCTGCGCACTAGAATAGACTCATCAAATCAACACAACATGTTACTTCCACAAGTCCCATAGTCTTGTTGAGTACCATATATCCCTTATATGAAGGATGTCCATACCCGAGGAACACTCCTTCATCAGCCTTGGGACTAAAGGTATTCAAGTTTGACTTTCCGTTATTGTAAATGTAACATGGTGAACCAAATGCACGAAAATGATCTATAAAAGGCTTACAACCATTATAGATCTCGTAGGAAGTCTTGTGATGATTAATGTTGATGGCATTTATATTCTGAGTATAACATGTTGTCATCAAGGCTTCTCCTCAGTATCATCGCTCAAACTTGCTTCAGCAAGCATGGACTTTACTGCTTCTTTGAGTGTGCGATTTCTTCTCTCAACAAGGCCATTTTTTAGGGGTCCTCGGAGCTGACTTATCGTGAGCAATTCCAACATCTGTGAAGAAATCCATCAACGGTCCGTTGCAGAACTTAGTTCCGTTTTCTAACATTATCCTCTTCACGGTCACTCCTTTATTGTTCTGCACTTGCAAAATTAGTTCTGAAAATTAGAGCTTGACCTCATCCCTTGTCTTCAGTAACCTCACCCATGTATACCTCGAGTAGTCATCAACAACTACAAGAGTGAATCTCTTCCCTCCAATGGTGGATGGCTTGACTGGTCCGAACAAATCCTCATGCAGCAGCTCCAAGATCCAGTCTGTGCTCGCTGTGATGGGACGATTCTTGAATGAAGCTTTGGTCTGCTTTCCCATCTTGCATGCTCTACAGACTCCTTCCTTCTTGAATCCTGTTTGTGGAAGCCCTTCCACTAGCTTGTGCTTGGCTAGGTGTCTGATCGACTGAAAATTGAGGTGGTTCAATCTCTTGTGCCAAAGCCAATTAGTGCCTTCTTGAGATGAGTGCGTTACGACAAGGCAAGTGTCAACTTGGCCGCTCTCCCAATCCATGATGTATAGACTCTCTTTTCTGATTCCTTTTAGTATAACTTCTTTGGAGTCCTTGTCGATCTTTGATTAGGCACTCAACTTCGGCAAAGGTTACCTCATATCCACTTTAGAAAAGCTGACTAATACTCAGCAGATTGTAATTGAGGTTGGTGACCAGGGATACCTTCTTGATGGTAATGTCGTTGTATTCCACGCATTCCCTGCTTAAGACTCTCCCATTTGAATCAACATCAAACACTACAGGGGGTAATCTTGACATTTCTAGCTGCAAGAGTAAGTCTCTTTCTCCAATCATGTGGGTTGAACGCCCACTATCCAAAATCCAAGCTCTCTTCTTCTTCTTGAGCTGTCTCTGGTGACCCTGTACCTACACCACAAAGAAAGTTAGATTCTAGGTACCCGAGCTTCTGCGGGTCCTGCAAGGTTAGTCTTTTGGATCCATCCCTTTGGAATTCAAACTTGTTTCACCTTAAAAATATGTGATTTCTTATCCACCTTACTCTTCCTTCTGTAATAATGTATGTTGTTTGGATGCACATGAGAAGGAATGGTGGATGTGTGTTAACTCTTACAAGAAACTGAGTTTCTCGAAACTGAATTTCCTGAAATTAAGTTCCGGGAAACCAAGTTTCTAGAAACTAAATTTTTGTTTGAGTCTCGAAAACCAAAACCTGGGTGTTTAGTCTTCCTAGCCATTGAAAAGGAATTTTGGTTGGGCTCAAACCTGGAGTAGTTGTTCCCCTACTTGGATTAATCATCTTCTCACAAGAAATATGATTATAGGACCTCAGATTTCTAGGATCTGGAAACAAAACTGATTTTTTACAAAATTCAGTTTTAGTTGCTGAAATGGGTTTCCTCGCAATATGAACAAATTGCTTTACCAAATTCTTAGGCATAGTTGGCTTCACTTCAGGTTTATTCAGTTTATAAAATGAATTATTTTTAAGCATTAGGACTGAGTTCAGTTTGGGAACTGAATTTTTCCCTTTGTCCCGATTAACCAAATCGGAGTGTTGAATCACTCCTTTGCCTAGCAACTTTACCTCGAAACTGGAATTTCCTTTGAAATGATGATCATTAAGTTTTCCATTTTCTGAAGTTGATGCATGATTGCTCGAAATGTCCTAATTGAAACACAAACCTGATTTGTTAGAGGGATCTCTTTGACTATTCAAGGTCTCAGCAACCTTGCTGGAACTTGAATATAGAGAACAAATCAATTTTTGATCTTGAGCAACTTTAAGTTTCAATGATTTACATTCCTCATAAACGTTTTTAAAATTTTCAAGTAAAAGGGAATGTTTTCTCTGAGTTTTGTCAGTTCCTCATTGAGTGACCTATCAAATTAGAAACTTTAAGTTTCAGTGAATTGTTCCCTCCGACCCAAACATTTTTCAGTTTATAAAATTTAGAAAACTCTTTATAAAGAATTTCAAGAGTGACATCATCTGAATCTGAGCAAATAGATTCAGTGTCCTCTACCATGCATGCAACATAATTAGAAACTGAGTTTAAATCATTTACCAAGTTTTCAGTCTCAGCTTTTGGTTCTTCGTCCTCAGCATCTGATGTTTCTTCTCCAAGTTTGGCCTTGAGCACTAAGAAGGCTTCTTGCTCAGCTTCATCATCTGATGTAATAGCCATCATCGTTGTCGGAGATGTTTGGAACTTCAGCTCTGGACAACATGGCTTTGGCGACGGTTTGGACGCCTTCTTCTCAAATATCTCTTTAGGTGCTCTCTCCTCTTTAGACACAAGAGGGCACTCATATTTAAGATAAGTAGGTGAGTTGCATTCGAAGCATGCCTTCGGTAGTCTCTCACTGAATTTTTGTTCACCTCCTTGTGAACTCTCAGTTTTTGGCTTCGCTTTCTCAAGAAGTTTTGTCAGCTTCCTCAAGAAGTTTTGTCAGCTTCCTCATCTACTCCTCAAGCTCAGCGTCTGAGCTCTCTTCTTCTTTTCTCTGAGAGTATGAGGTGGTAGGTGTTGGGATTTTCAGTGAACCGAATCACAAAACCCCATGTGAACCGGATCGATTTATGGATATTGCATATAAACACAATTCACAATAAAAGCCTAGCATGCTCCTATGATTTTATTTAATTCGTGGATTATCGAGTTTACCTGAACTCTGTAGATTCTGTACCGATCTTTCAAGTTTGAATTCCAAACTTGAACCAACCACGCGATTCAATTAAATCTGCGGAATATGAAATTAGAACACTAATTTCAAGATTTAATTGAATATAAAATAAAGAAAAACAAAGATCATGTTTTTCTCCAGATCAGATCTTCAGATCTGTATCCCAATGTTGTTCAGATCTGCTACTGGTGAGGATTCCACAGATCTGTGATGTAGGCCGGAGCAGAAAATCTCTCTTCTCTCCACTACAGGTGTCGCCCCTCTCTCTCTTGACTCTAGGGTTTCACTGATTTGAATTGTATTCAAGGTGGCTAGGGTTTCCAAGAAAGAGTGGTCTATTTATAGACCCAGGGTTTTATCCCTAATGGGCTACTGGGCCTTTTTTCAGCATGTTTAATTACGCCAAACCTGGGACCTAATGCAAATAATAAAGTGGACCTATCAATTAATTAATTCCCATGTCCACAACCCAGGACATAATTAATTAATTAATATTAATTCTTTTTCACCACAGAATTAATACTGACCTACCCCTTTATTACCACGTTATGAGAACGTGTTGCATTTAATAAAAATCCCCATATTTAAGGTTACCGGACATTCATTAATTAATTGGAGCTTCTGAAAAGCTCTATCTACAATTAATTAATATCTTATTATTCCTGAGTAGTACCACTCAATCCTTATCATTCGTGCCTGAACTTAATCAGCCTGCAGGACTTTGGCACGATGAATGTCATTGAGCTCCTCAGAGAATGTCCCCATCTTATTACTCGGATGTGATTACCTAAACCCAGTCTCACGTAGTACTACACGAACTGCTGTTACCCAAGATGCGGATATACGAGCATGTTACTTAGGCTCTCCACCATGGCAAGTCAAAGCAACAGTCAATCCGTGCAAACCTCTGAACCTTCGTTAGGGTTTGGACTCAATTAATAACGAGATCTTGTATTCGATGATGTCAGACAGTCAAATACATCTCACTGCGGTCCATTAATACGCCACCCTTGCGTACTAGCATGTCAAGTAACCAAGACAGACTACTTATTCCGACAATGCCGCAGCCATCCGGACATACGTATCCTCATACACTGTCTCGGCTGTGATCAGGTTTATGTCTCACTAGGTCAAGTGATCATACTATCTTCCAAGATCTACTACACACCGTATGATCGTCCCTATCGGTGAGACAAGAGGATATCATTGTTACGTACATGTAAGTTTGTTTAACAGATAGGAGAAATAAACCGTTGTATACTCATTATAACAAATGCTTTCAGTATACAAAATCCATCAGTAGGCGCTTCCTTACTTGTAAACGTTTGGCCACTCGGTCTTTCTGACTGGTATGGCTTCTTGGGTCTCCGTGAAAGTCTCTCATTACAAAGAAGGCAACATCTTCTTCCACAGGTGAACTTGAACTTCAGACAACTTTGTTCTTGTTCACCATCTGGATGTCCTATTCATGCGCTTGCAGCTGGGGGAAGACATCCTTGGTGGTAATCTTTGATAGATCTTTTTCTTTTAAATTTGTGACCTTGACAAACAAGTCTTCTTTAGGCATTTTGGAGAGTATCTTCGTGTTCAGATTAGCAACATTATACTCTCTCCCAATATTCTTCAGCTCGCAGACGATGGCATTGAAATGAGGCTCTATCAATTTGATGTTCTCTCCAGGAAGTAGTTGGAAAGACTCGTACTTGTCCACACATATTTGCAACTTGTTGCGTTTTATTTGATTTATCTCTTGGAAAAGAGTGCAAAGAAATCCCTGACTTGCTTCGTGTTATCTTACTCCAAGTTTTCGACAACCAGGGCTTCCAGTAAGGATTGTAGAATCATCTCCATGGCCACTGCATCTAGATGAGCACGGACCTTGTCTTTAGTGGTCCCTCAAAATATGGTTTATCTATAATATCCGGACCATCACCTCCTCCGAGCTAAGTGTTCAACTTTGTGATCTTGATCGGTCCGTTGGCAATCACATCCGCTATCTCCAGATGTATATTCCTCAGCATGATCAAGGATCTCTTCTTCCAGATGTTGTAGGTCTCTGGGGAGTACTTGGGTAGCTTGACTACATGAGCCATTTGTAAACCTGAGCTTAATACACAAGAACAAAGGAAAAATGCAAGGGAAATATTGATTCGGTCCTAACCGACTCAACAACGACCTGCCTGTAAGGACTGACCAACGCTGATACCACTTGTTGGGCCCGAAATCAGAGTACTAATATATGCAGCGAAAGTTAAATAAAATTGCACTTGTTCTGAAAACTAACTAGAACTCAGTTTTCAGTTTTGATAAAACTCAGTGTTTAACCTCAATATCGATTAAGTAAGTTTTAGATATACACTTCAATACTTAGCCAAGTATTGAAGGTTTCAAAATAAGCACGAAAACTTAATATGCAGAAACTTAAGAAAGTTGTAAATAACACAAGGATATTTATAATGGTTCAGAATCAAAGTCCTACGTCTACTCTTCTGAACTTAATAGCGAATCCACTAAGTCACAAGTTTACTAGCCTTCTCACAATCTATGGTTAGCCCGTCGGAAACCTTCGTCCTTCGGTCTGCTAACGTCACTTGCCGAGAAACTCCTTGTAGCCTGATAAGTTCATTATTTCACTCATTTATCTATATTATTTTCCACTATTTTATATGGTTTACTTAAGTTTATATATATAATTCATGCATGAGTCTATTATATGTGGTTTATGTGGTGTTATGCTTGTCATGGTGCGTTTTTGCAAGGTTTTAGGCTTAAACTCACTGGAAAACTGTTCCGAAAATTGGCAAAAATTGCTCAAATTCGAATCAAATTGGATTTCCAACCCTAGATATGATAGGATACATACCCACAACTATAAATAGGCCTCAAATTCGAGTTTTACACATCAATCTTCACCTATTCTCACCATATATCATCCTTTATCATATTTTGGGATCCTTGGAAATTTAGAATCATTCAGCACTCTTGATTTTCTTGTAAGTTATTTTTATGCACTTTAATAATATGTTTTTTGTTTGGTTTTCTATCTGCTATGAGTGGCTAGAAATCCTAGCGGGTTCTAGGGCAACGAATAACAATCTTATGCATATTTAATTGATTAATAATGAATTTCTTGGTTTTAAATTCATGTTTGAGTTGTTGGGATTTAGAATTAATCAGATCGAGAGATAGAATTAATTCTAGGTTTACAGTTATCGATTGAAGGACTGAGAAATGAAAATTAATAACAGGAAAAGGAATTCGAATACAGTTAGAATATCTGTCCTAGGGATAGATAATAATTGTAGGGATTAATCTGTGGAATTATAAAAAATTGCTTAGTACTGTGTTTTTGAGGCCGACAAAGCATATACATTCACGGACTAGTAATCTAGGCTATAATTGTCCGACCAAGAAGTTATAGTACATTAAGATTTCTCACCAAAGCAAGTTAATTAATTAATATGTATTTTGATTGATAGTTCGCCCTAGGATCTGTGTTCATTTTATTGCATTTAAAACTCTTTAAATTCCCGTACTGTTTTCTTTAAATTCCAAAACTCAAAACCCCTGTTTTCTGATAACTCAAACAATAGATTCTAGAATCATGGCTAGTACATGAAGTAATTCCGTTACACAATTCCCCTGGACTCGATAACCTTAGGGTTCTTTATAAATTTATTTGCCGCTGTAACTGCAATTAGTCTGTAGAATTTTACAGCGATCATAGCGTGCTTCATCTTCAGCTTGAAGTGAGAACGCACCCCGCAACCTTCAATCTAGATGATGGATATTTTCTGTTCTTCCCAGAACTTCAGTAGGTTGGCTATGCCCGTGAGAATAAGAATCCCAGAGTAGGAAACTGACTGTTGTGATTATTACTTGAAAAGTAATAATCACCACGTATGGTAGCTTAAGCTTTAGAGCTTTAGCCTTGTGCACTTAGATAGATGCACGAAAGAGAATAAATTGAGTAAGGAAACTTAAGTCTCTTGTTCTGATAGCATGGTGATTCAAAGAGCCTTTTAGTAGAAAGTTGGTCAGAGTTTTGGCTCAGTTTTGCGCGTGATTCATGATGATGATTCTGCCTAAGTGTCGAGCTATTTATAGGCTGGGTTGGACGACAATTTGAATTCTTCCCGTTAGACTCAGAGATCCAGCCGTTAGAGACAAAGATTGGGTTGTCCAATCTTAGCCATTCTTCTGCTCTGCTCTGTCGTCTGCTTTTCACTTTTGGCAGTGTACTTTCTACCTGCTCTTGTCAGACTAAGTTTCAGTCCAAGGAATCTAAGTTTAAGTTTCATCGTACTGACTTTTTGACACCACTTGGAGACATCTTGAGTCTGACTTCAGATTCCTTGTGTCTCCTTATTTTTTACATGCTCTTTGAAAATCTGAAACTGAAAACTGACATTTCCAAAGTCAGTTTAAATTTTCTCTCTTCTTCAGGAAAACTCAGTTTCTGGAAACTGAGTTTCTGGACAATATAAGTTTCAAGCACGGAACTTAGTCTTCATCACTTCAAATCTCATGACATATTCGCTCTAAGTACAGAAACTTGATTCTTGTCTTCTCGAGCTTTGGTTTCTAACAATTTCTTCATTTGAGATTGAATATCTATCTGCTCGATCTTCATCTTTAGTTTCTAGTCTATTACAACTCAATAAATCCTATACAAGAATTACATAAAGGACCATACTAAAAACTTAAAACTAAAGTAAATTTTGACACATCAAAACATCAAAGTAAGAGAAAACTGAAACTCAATTTTTAACAAACATTTATTCACTTTTATTGAAATACTCAAAAGTTAAAACACACCAAACTTTACATGTTTAAAAATTTTAAATATTAAAAATATGTTTCCTTTATTTACTAATAATTTAAGCATTTAATTATTTATTAACAAATATTTGAAGTAAATATAACTATATAAATTGAAACATAATATAAAAATAAGGTCATAAATATTATTAGAAGTAATTTTCAGTAATATCATGATAAAAAAATTGATTGGATGGATTGGGTCAACACGTCGGTTTCTAGAGTCGGCCTATTAGGCTTCGAGCTGCTCAGTTCTGAGTTATTCGGGCTAAAATATCTCAACCATAACCCATTTTTTGCTTGCATTAATTGAACCAATGCACGAGCTTCAAGCTAAATTGGCATCCCAAGCTACATATACAAAGTAAATATAACAAATAATTTAATAATCAATTCCTTCAAAAATTATATACTTCTACGTACCCCGCAAGTAGCAAACGAGTAAACTTCAGTAGTAGTTTTCTATATTCTATCTTTATCTTTTTTATTGTCTCGCGAATCTCAAACCTTTTTTCTTTATCTTATCTATTGTTTTACGAATTTCAAATCATAAGTATTGGTTTGACCAGTACTTTACCATTCAAATCGGCGAAACCAAACCATACACATGATACATCCCTATTTTTAACTTTTTTTTTTCTTTCGTTCCCTTGATTGATTTTTAAGCTATTAATCTCATTGTAGAAAGAGTGAAATTCATTAATACCCATTTTCACTATATGTATTATGAAAATATCCAAAACATTATATTCATTCATTATATGTATTATTTTGATTGTTGAGTGTCAACAATTGATTATTTTATAAATTATACTCCCTCCGTCCCAGCAGAATAAACCCTCTTACCAAATCGGACGTCCCAATTAAATTGGCCTCTTTCCAAAAATGATAATTTTTTCACACTCAACAATAAAATATTAATTCTACTTATACTTACAGTCTTAATTCCTGTGTCGAAAAGAAGAGGACCTATTTAATTGAGTCGAAGGGAGTATTATAGTAATATTGATTGTATATTCTGTATACTAAATTATAAATATTAATCAATTTAAAATTAACAATTGAAAAACAGTTTAATAAAAAAATATAAAATATAATACGAAAATGTAAAAGAACATACGAACAGTTTAATTTAGGGAATATGTCAATGGAGTCATCGACAGATTAACTCAAGCAAAGTGAAAAGTTAAAATAAATAATCTTTACGGCCCAGTCGATCTCTCTTCTTCGGAGTCTCGCCGCTCGATCCTAAAATTCAAAGCAAAATCGAACACTAGAAGAATCCGGAGCTCCGTCTGCAGGTTCTGACCCGTTTATATTTCGATTGGAGCAACAATGGGGTTTCAAGATGTTGCAAAAGGCGAGGAATTCGAGCGGAAAGCGGAGAAGAAAATCAAAGGATGGAGCTTGTTTGGCTCCAAATACGAAGATGCTGCCGATCTCTTCCAAAAAGCCGCCAATTCCTTCAAACTCTCAAAATCGTGTGAGTTTTCCGGCTTTGTTCTCAGCTTTTGTTTTTAATTACGGTGCGTTTTTTGTTTTTGTTATATCGATCATGTGCAGTTACTGAATTGTCTCTGTGTTTTCAGTTTGTTGTTTACTTTTTAGTATAGCCTTTGCGTTTTTCGTACTCTATAGAGTTACTTATTTATTGGATTGAATTGTGGAGTAGGAATTTGAGGTTATTTAGAAATTGAGGATGAAATGAAAATGTGATAATTGATCCGAGTGCTTATGATTTATGAATGTACGTTTCTGTTGCTATTTAGGGGACAGAGCTGCAACAGCCTATATTAAATTAGCCAGCTGCTATTTGAAGGTTCGTTTTTTAGTTGCGATTCAATGTCCTTATGATTTTAGTGAGCTGTGGAAGTGATTTTGGTAAGTTAAGTCGTTGCAGTCAGACAGCAAGCACGAAGCTGCTAGTGCTTATGTGGATGCGGCAAATTGCTACAAGAAAATTTCTCCCAAACGTATGTTCTCTGGTGAAGTTGACCTATATTATGAGTTCTTGAAGTTTTGGCTCAACATGGATGAAAAATGTTGGTTGTGTATGCATTGAGGTTAACCAGTTAAATGTAGGATTGATTTGATCTCATTTCTTGCAGAGGCTGTATCATGTTTAGATCAAGCAGTAAATTTAAATTTGGAAATAAACAGACTCAACATGGCTGCAAGGTTCTCCAAGGTGAAGATTATGAATGATATACTTATAATTTGAGGTATTTATATTTTTGATATTTTTGCCACACCAATCTGTCTAGCTATGCACGTCTTGTCTCTAGATTGCTATTTGTTGTAAATAGATGTTGCAAATGTATTTTGAATATTTTGTAATTAGCTTGTAGACTGCTGCTAAATGAAGGCTGACATAGTTTACTTATTTGTAGGAAATCGGTGAGTTGTTTGAGCAAGAACAAAATCTCGATCAAGCAATATCTTATTTTGAGCGGGCTGCGGACCTTTTTCAGACCGAGGAAGTTAACACTTCTTCAAGTCAGTGCAGGCAGAAGGTTGCAGAATTTTCTGCACAATTAGGAAAGTAAGTAACCTCACAGTAATTTTTTTTTCTTTTTAAGTTTTGATGATTCCTGGGATCTTGAAGTGGTTAGTTTCAATTAGGATTAAAACCTGCAAGCACATAGCACATTGCGAACTTTTCTGTTCCATGAAATAAAATTAGACAAAAATGACTAGTGTGGGGTTTTAATAATTAGCTATAACAAATGTAGCGCTCTTATCCACATGAAGAGAACATTTTCTTTTCTAATTAGGTACCAAAAAGCTATTCAGATATATGAAGAAGTAGCTCGCTACTCGCTGAACAATAACTTACTCAAGTATGGAGCTAGAGGACATCTTCTTAATGCTGGAATCTGCCAACTATGTAAAGGAGATGTTGTAGCCATAAACAACGCACTTGATAAATATCAGGCACGCCTTTTTCTTAATTTATATGTTGAAATCTTCTTTCATTCTGGAAGTGCTAACCTATTGCCCACTTTCTAAAATAGGACTTGGATCCTACATTCTCTAGGACCCGGGAGTGCAAGCTTTTAGCTGTAAGTAGTAGTTGTGTTTCGGCTGTTGAAACATTTTCCTTCTTTTTGGATTTTTTATTGTTTAAACCTGACCTTAAAGGCATGTTGTGTGATTATTATCAGGATTTGGCTGTAGCATTCGATGAGGAAGATGCAGCAAAGTTCACAATTGCAGTCAAGGAGTTTGACAGCATAACCAAACTGGTAAAACATTTTTCACCAGTCAAAATGTGTTTCTTTTGATGAATTAGACAGTAAGATATGTAGGCGTGCTGTCTACCTTAGGTTATAATAAGTAAACATTAGTTGAACCAAGTGATAGAAGCCCTTAACATAAATTTTTCAATTTGGACCGGCATCTCCCAACATTGCTGGGGCAGTCTTAAGTCGCATATTATTCCACAGGATGCTTGGAGGACAACACTCCTGTTGAGGGTGAAGGAAAATATAAAGGCGAAAGAACTTGAGGAGGATGACCTAACCTGAGTATCCTTTGGGTCCAAAAATGCTCCATTCTTCAGACTGACGCTCATTTCATTACATATCAGCGAGTCTATATGAAAGTATCAAAGTCTAACGGTTGTTCTTCCTTTGAAACCTTTTGTTTTGGCTCACCAGGTTTTAAGAATCATAGATTATAGATATGAACGTGGTATAATTGAAAAACTTCTGAATTCTGATGATGATGCACATTTGTAATTCTTGTGATTATCTACTGTATAGGTTTCTGTGGGATGATATCTGCTGCTACAATCATATACTGAGTATTCATTTTATTTTATTTTATTCTGGTCATTCTGCTGTGCCAAATCTCTTGTTTGAATCTTGCTGGCCTCCGTTTTCTTGCATCATAAATACTGAAATTAGTTGCTCTAATTTTGTCTTCAGCGTTGTCGTTTTGATTGATGAACTAAGAAAAGATTCCAACCGCCTGAATTTATTAATATTTGATTCCTAATTTGTCGCTTCTTTTTCCATCGTGGTCTAGTTTTTGTTTGTCGTATTATTTCAATTCATCTTTGGTGAGATTGAAGGCATTGTACTCTTGAGTGCCCATTTAAACATAAAACTATAATCGAGTGGGGCTTTATTTTTGAAAAGTAGCATTTTTACTCGACTCCTATACTTTACGGAAGAAGTTAAAAAAGGTGGTGGATTTTTTAATGAGCGAGTTTCTTTCTATACAATAAGTTTCTTAACATTTGTGATTGTGAGGAATTTAAAATGTTCTAACTTTAAAGTAAAACATACAGTATTACAAATAATAAATCTTGCAAATTATTTTAGCATGTAAACTGATTATAATTTGTAATATAATTATCCTACTACCCGCGCCCGCTGCCGTCCAAATATATAAAGGCCGGAAAATATAAAATGATTTATCTCTCATCTCTCTATATAATGTGATCTCCGGTTAGTCGACCGGGAAAACCACTCACGCACTCAATATTTACGGCTCCCATGGCTGCCTCTTTCGCCGCACTGAACTCAAATCTCCTCCGCCGAAAAACGGAGAAGCTGCTTCAGTCTCCTACTTCCTCTACTCGTCTTCGTGGAGTTCTAAACTGGCCGTCCAATGCCTCCACAAAGCCGAGTCTTATTTTCCAGAGCCGTCTTCGCGGCGTTGGAGCGGTAAAATCGTCCGCCACGACGGCGGAGCCTGAGGTTGCTGGTGAGCGCACCGTGGGTGAGGAAGGTAGGATTCTGAGAGTTGGAATTATTTGTGGTGGTCCTTCGGCCGAGCGCGGGATCTCGCTCAACTCTGCTCGCTCTGTGCTTGATCATATTCAGGTCTGCAATTTCGACCAATAGTTGACTGTTAACTATTGTAGCGAGTTTTTTTTTTCCATCATTTTAAAAAATATCTAGACTTAATCCCTTTTTAACAGATTTTGGTCGTTGTGATAGGGAGATGATTTGCACGTGAGCTGCTACTACATTGACTACAGTTTGAAAGCATATGCCATATCGTCTGCTCAGGTTACATATGCTTTTTTATCTTTCATTATCTGTATCATCGCTGAGTATTAAGGAATTGTAGTTGGCTAGTAGCTAGGCTGGTTTTATGGCTAAGGTTTAGAACATCGTTATGTGATTTCTGAAAAACAAGGGAAAATGTAGATAAGTGAAGTGAAGGTGCAGCAGGAGTAATAGTTGAATTATTACTGCTTGTTGTTTATCTAATCTGATCTGAGTTTCTTAATTGTTGTTAATGTATTTAGGTATATTCAAACACGCCTGCAGATTTTGATTTCAAACTTGAAAGGTACCCTTAATTTGCTGACCTTCTCTTTATATATGATTATGTTTTCTTCTATCAATAAATTAAACAAAATGATTGCAGCCTTGCCCAAGGTTTTGACTCATTGTCTGACTTTGTTGAACACCTTGCCACCTCTGTGGATATAGTATTTCCTGTTATACATGGTCGTTATGGTGAAGATGGTGGCATTCAAGTAAGACGATGATGACTGAAAGATTTTTTTTTTTATTTGTTAGTGCAGTTTGAATAGTGTATAATTCTTATGTATTTGCTGTTTTTAACTATGATGCTGTTTTCCAGGAGCTATTGGAGAAATCAAACATTCCTTTTGTGGGGACGCCATCCGGTAAATGCCGCACTGCATTTGACAAAGTAACTTTCTCATTTATTGATACACATTTACCTAAATGTTTGAATTTCGACTCTTCGTATGTCAATACTATCCTAATTATGGATGTGCTAGCTATTGATCCTGAATCCTGCCTTCATATACCTTAAGTAACTTAAAAATATATGAAGTTTTTGTTGTGAAAGAATTTGTCAATGGCCTTGGCTAAATATACATTGAGTGATAGAATTATGTACTAAAGACAGAACCTTCTGATGATAGACAGTGAGACACATGTTGATGTTATCACAAGTCTGAAACATGATATGAGACCTTTTCACTAATGTAATTGTAATGAGTGTGTTTGCTTTGGATTGTTTACAGTATGATGCCTCTTTGGAGCTTGACAAACAAGGGTTTGTTACTGTACCGAGCTTCCTAGTACAGGTGAATATTTTGTGCCATGCTATATGTTTCTCAAATTTGTTCTTCTCTTATGTTGCAATGGTTTTTTGTTTGATGTGTTTGTTCACAAGCAGCTTTTGGCGCCAAACTATCTACCTAAGTTTTTAATACCATTTCCTAATTCAAGGTTTAAGTTTTTGTGGTTTAATCCATGGTGTTAGCCAATTACAAGACTCAACCTATTGGCCTAATGAAGACTTCCTTTATTCAGATGCATAATCCTTGAATTTTTAGGAAAACTCAGTTGTGATTTACAATTTATTGAACTTGTGACATTTAAAAAATAATTTTTTTCAGGGACATGAATTGGAAGAAACTGAGTTGTCATCTTGGTTTACTGAAAATCATTTGGATATTGAACAAGGAAAAGTTGTGGTAAGACGGTTTCTTGATTCAATGTATTTGGAGATGCTGACGAATGTAACTGTTATGGTGTGCTTTTGTCTCACATCGGATTCACACCCCAATGTGGATGGGTATATAAGTGGGGGGTTAATCCTTCACCTTTGACCATGGTTTTTGGTGAAGTTAGGGCTCCCTAATATATGTGCCTAACAGTAACATGTCCGTAAGTTTTCTGTAGTCCCTGGTTTCATGATATAATTGCATAATTGTAGGTAAAACCCACAAGAGCAGGATCAAGTATTGGTGTTACAGTTGCTTACGGTGTTGCTGATTCTCTGAGGAAAGCTAATGCAATTATATCAGAGGTAACCCTTAATCTAGCTCCTCCACTTGACATGTATATTTCATCTCAATATACTTTCTCCACCAACATTGCACAATTTGCACTCATGTGGAGATTTTGAAAGGATTCATTACTTCTTCTTCCCAATTATTGTTTCATCATTATAACAGGAATGTGAGTCTCAAAAACTCTGAATCAAATCAATGGGATAATTTTATCAGATTTTATTTTCTGGCAGGGAATCGATGATAAAGTCATTATAGAATTTTTTCTGGAAAAAGGTAGAGAATTTACGACCATTGTTCTTGATGTAAGTTCTGGCAATGATTGCCTGCCCATTGCTCTGCTCCCTACAGAGGTATATGCTAGCTTTGTTTTCCATCAACTGGTTTTGGTGTTTTCTTGTTTTATCATAGTCTCAAAGTCAATGATAAAGTCTCCCAATGAATCACCTATTTCAATGTGTATTTCTGTTTGTAAAATTTTTGATTTTTGCAAACCCCAACTCCCAGTACTTATCTTTGCTAAATTCTTATGCGATATACCATTATACTTAAAAGCCTTAAAAAGTAAGGCAGTTTATTCTTCTAATTACTGGAAAGTGGAAGGCTATATGCATTTAGGAAAAAGTACATATAGAGATATCTCTGGGGTTTACTTTCCCATATGTTTGAATAGTGTCAATATGTCTCAAGTTGGGGTGTAATTCTATAATACATCTCAAACATGATATTAGCATGGAATATTTAATTACTCATTTTCTTCTGCATAATCTTATATGTTTTTTAATGATAAATTCATCTTTTTTTTTTTTCATATTTGAAATGCTTTCTATAAGTTTGTTTCACTTTATTGAAACCTGATGCCTATATAGGTGGAACTTAAATCTCACAGCAATGTTGATTTAAGTGAAAAGGACATCATTTTTAATTATCGACGGAAATATCTACCAACACAGCAGGTACAAAGATTAAATCATAAGCTTCTTTACTTCTCATGGCCTGTTCTCTTTTTCCATTTTCTTTTTTTTTTTTCTTTTTTTTTTGCGTGACCTTACGTTGATTCACAGCATCACCTTGAGATGTAGTATTCTTTATGTTATGTTTTAGTACTATTTTTGTAATTTTCAAGGTAGCAAAGGATATTGAGTCTTATGGATCATCTTCTTTTGGTTTATGGGAGTCAATTATGCTCTTGGAGCTGGAAAGAATGACTGGTGCAAGTGGATTTAAAAGTGTGCTAACTTGCTTGTTCTACTCTAAAACTGTATATTGGTTGATAAGTATCAATGTACTTAAGAATTGTGAAATATTATGCTTTAGAAGTTGAAATATATGAAATATTGTTTGTACGATGTTACAAGTTGATAAATATCAATGTGCTTGAAAATTGTGAAATATTATGCCTTAGAAGCTCAAATACATGAAAGTTCATCTGAATCACCTTGCAATCTTTGCAGGTTGCTTACCACACTCCACCTCGATTTCCAGAAGATGTAATTAGAAATATTCGTGAAGGAGCCTCTTTATTATTTCAACGACTTGGCCTTCGTGATTTTGCTAGAATTGACGGTTGGTTTTTGCCACCTTCTGCTCATACTGCTCACCTTACAGGCAACAAGTTCGGGCATTCAGAGTCGGGGACAATAGTATTCACTGATATTAACCTGGTGTGATTATGCGATCCATGCTATTTTTGCTTCCGCTATTCTATTATTTTCATTCGTGTAATAGGTTTTTATCTTCTTTCCACCTTTAGATTAGTGGGATGGAGCAAACAAGTTTCTTATTTCAGCAAGCTTCAAAGGTACTTCCGTCTTATTTCAGACCACAATTCTCTTTCTTTAATGTTGTTTATGCCAAATTCAGTCTCCTTATATTGACATGCAGCTATTGATTCTTGGCAAAATGCTGTAAGACATTTTTGCTACATCTGCTTCCTCGTATTGATGATCGGTGGAGTTTTGGATTAAAGAACTAGGTCAACTTGTGATTAGATGATGCTTTGTTTCTCACTAGGTATTACTTTGAGGTGAAGCTGGAACTAGCACACTCTGGAATAGTTCTACCATAAGAGACTGTTTCTCAACTTTACTTGCAGTAGATATAAATATTCATGCATGAAAAAGCGTAGATGCTTTTGTCGACCCATGATTGCATGTATAAACTGCATGGTGTGTATAATCTTGCGCTGCCTATCATGTACAGGTTGGATTTTCACACTCGAATATTCTTCGCACTGTAATCCAACATGCTTGCTTGCGGTTTCCTAGGCTCCGCCAATATAGTGTGGTATCAAGTCACTCCCTTAGAAAGAAATATTCTGAAACTGAAAGAGCTCTTGCAAAACATCATCATCGGCGGAAAGTTTATGTTATTTTTGGTGGTGACACTTCAGAACGACAAGTATCTCTTATGAGTGGAACTAATGTTTGGTTGAACCTGCAAGCGTTTGATGATGTAAGTGTTCAGTCCAGGGAGGCAGGGATATTCAATGATTTAATACATTTTATAACCATCACAATCTTCGTTTGGATCTTATCTTTTACCTTTTTAGCAGCTATATGGTGAAATAAGTTTTGTTTGTTTGCACTGATGCCATTATAAATTATATATTCTACAGCTTGAAGTGATACCATGCTTGCTGGCTCCTAGAAATGGGTATTCATCCAGCATGAACTCTGATAAGTTGGATTCAGGAGTGAGCTCAAGGGCAGTTTGGTCCTTACCGTGAGTTAATTTGTATAATGCTTTTAACTGTATATCAAGTTGAATCCTTTCTCTGCCCTTTCTATATATATAGAAATATGATATATATATATATATATATATATATATATGTATATATATATGTAGTAGTGATCATATGAGAATAGTTTTTAGTATGAGAAATAAGAATAAATCTTAGCCTTTGATTTTGTGATTTCAACGTTCATGATCTATTTAACTTCGTGTGCAGTTTTCCTCGATTATCATGCAGTTTTGCAAAATTAAGGTTATTTTTGTAATTTTAGGTTTTTTATTTAATCTGAAATAGTATCTCATTAGATTTTTTATTCCTTTCTTCGCGCGATTTGATTTCTTCTTCCTTCTTTGTTCGAATTGATTTATATTTCTTTTGTCGAACAATTTTTTTTCTGTTTCTGGATTTCGCATTCGTATTCGGTCTCGACGTTGTTAATTATGCATGAATATAGTTTAAAAAAATTTGTTTTATTCAGATCGACTTTCATTTTTTCTATTATATTGTGCATCTATAGTGTTAACTTTGTGCATTTTTGTATCTTACATGTTCATTTATTCCTTCTTTGTTCGAATTGATTTATATTTCTTTTGTCGATCAGATTTTTTTTCTTTGTTTCTGGATTTCGCATTCGTGTTCGGTTCCGACGTTGTTAATTATGCATGAATATAGTTTAAAAAAATTTGTTTTATTCAGATCGACGTTCATTTTTTCTATTATATTGTGCATCTTTAGTGTTAATTTTGTGCATTTTTGTATCTTACATGTTCATTTATTCCAAAGTGTGTTAATAAGATGAAGCATTTTAAGGGCATAGTTTTAAGAACTGTTGATGTTGGTATTGAGTTTTATAGAGACTACGCTCGTGTTGTTGCTTTGAAGAAGAAGATGTTTAATTTTTTTTAATTCGTATTTATGTAAAAATGAAGTAAATCGGGCTAAAAATGAAGTAAATTGGGCTAAAAATGAAGTAAATCGGGCTTAAAATGCAGGTTGTTGTTTGTGTTTGAGTATTTTTATAGTTTTAGCCTTTAAAGACTAAAACTGCACGATGTTGGGGCAAAAATGCCGCGTTTTTCAATATGCTGAGAATGAATCCTGTTCGTCGATTTGATGAGATGGACGCGCGAGATTTATTCTTATTTCTCATAGTAACTCCTATTCTCACCTGATCACTACCCTATATATATATATATAAACTCACACATGCACTGCCCAGTGTTTTTGAAAAAATTACTGGTCGCCTTTCTATATATTCTGCTAGATTTTTCTTTATCTTAATGTAATTCTGTTTTTGGTGTACAGATATTCTGTTGTGCTCAGACATACTACTGAAGAAGTTCTAGATGCATGCATTGAGGCAATTGAACCTGTTAGGGCAGCATTGACTTCTCACTTGCGGAGTCAAGTAATGAATGAGATCATGGAAGGCTTGAAGAAACACAGTTGGTTCGCAGGGTTTGATATATCTGATGATTTACCAAAAAGATATAACCTTGACCAATGGGTCAAGCTAGCTAAAGAAGAAGGGGCAACAGTTTTTATTGCTGGTATTAAGAAGCTTACTACATTTTTTTCAATGTTCTACTGTTGGCTTTCCACCCTTACTATGATTTTAGATCCTGCGGATTATGCCATTATGGCATGATTATATATTAAATAATTTCATGTGGTTTTGAAATTCTACTGATTAGCCTTCTTCATCAACTTGCCAAATTGTATCAGGAATTTTTTTTTGGCATATATGGAATGACCATTATCACCAAAAAATATCAAAATCAACTAAAAGTAATAGATGCTTTTAACAGAAGGGCTGTACTTTGCTAGTAGTAGGGATCATAGGGATCTACTGTTTGTTCCATTGATGTTTTTGCAATTGTGTGAGAAGTTAACTTCTTAATAAATGACAACAAAATAGGACTTGTAGAAGATCTTATAGCATTTTGGTTTAATTGTATGGGTGAGGTCTTGAAAGACACTGTGATAGGCAAAAGAAGTTTATAGGTGTTATACATTTTTGGCTTGTGTTCTGATTATGTCTTCCTGAAAACTCAACAACAAAAAATGTGGGGGTTATAATACTGATGATTTGATATGCTGAGCAGTTCATGGAGGAATAGGCGAAGATGGCACTCTTCAATCACTGTTGGAGGCTGAGGGAGTTCCTTACACTGGTATCATTTTTACCTTCGATGTTTCTTAGGGACAAGAAGTTCTGTCTCCTACTGCTACTGTGATTAAAACCAGTTCGCATCTGTGGCATGAGTTTGATGTTCTGCTGTTTCAATCTAAGGTCCTGGCGTTGTTGCTTCCAAGACATGCATGGATAAAGTAGCTACATCACTTACCCTCCAACATGTATGGTAACTAATAGTGTGAATAATTTTTATATGATGGTTCTAAAGGTTCTTAAATTCTCATGATATCCAAGTATTAGTCTAACAATGATGATAACTTTGGTTTTCAGCTTGCAGCAGATGGTGTCCTTACCATAAATAAGGATGTAAGAGGGAAAGAGGATTTACTGAAATTCCCCCCACTTGACATTTGGCATGACTTGACATCAAAACTTCAATCGGAGACACTATGTGTCAAACCAGCTAGAGATGGCTGCTCAACTGGAGTAGCTAGGTTATGGTAGGTATAAGTGCCTTTTGTTTCTTTGGAATGCATCATTATTGTATATATGCAGACTGTTTTGTGCCCCATTTATGTGTATTTTACTGCACAGTTGTGATGGAGACTTGGCTGTATATATTAAAGCACTAGAAAGCTCTTTGGCGCGTATTCCCCCTAATAGTTTGTCGAAGGTATCAATCATCTGCAGACCTTCAATCCTGCACAGTACAAAAACATTCTTTCATACTTGGCTTTAACCAAACTCTCTTGTAGTAACATTTTTCCATGAACATATACAGGCACATGGTACAATTGAAATGCCAATTCCTACTCCAGAGCTCTTGATATTCGAGCCTTTTATTGAGACTGATGAGATTATTGTTTCACCTCAATTAAGTTCTGGAAATACACATGATCTTCTGTGGGAAGGAAGAAGCCGGTGGGTGGAAATAACAGTTGGTGTAATAGGAAAACGTGGGTCAATGAAGTCATTGACTCCAAGCATTACTGTGAAAGAATCTGGAGATATATTATCATTGGAGGAGAAATTTCAAGGTATTTCCAACAATAATTGGAAGATATAACAAGTTGCGATTTTTATTTTTTTTCATTATGACTACAAATCTCTATACTTTAGGACAAAATTTTCATTTTTAACTTCTATGCTTAATGCAGTTAAAGTTTTTCTTGTCAGGTGGAACCGGCATCAACTTAACTCCACCACCTCTCTCTATTATAAGGTTTTCATTTGCCTTTTCCTTTCTGCAGATTTGTAATCATGCAATTTGACATGAGACGTAGTATAAAGAAAAATTATGTGTTCTTAATATTTAAAATGCTTCGTCTATAAGCCAGCTACAACTCCCTTGTTTATTGTACCATTTTGATTTGAGACATGATTTAAAACTATCATCAACGTCCTTCTCTTTCTATATTGCTCCTGCTTACATTCTTTTCCATGAATGCAGTAATGAGGCACTCGAGAAATGCAAAGAACACATAGAACTCATAGCAAACACCCTTCAGTTGGAAGGTTTCTCGCGAATTGATGCATTTGTAAATGTTGACAGTGGTGAGGTAAGTCGACCCAACTCTAACTAGCTGTGGTCTTGCAACCTAGCAAATGCTCCGAGAACCTATATATAATTTTCCAATATATCTCTATTGCAGGTCTTGATCATTGAGGTTAACACCGTTCCTGGGATGACACCTTCCACAGTCCTAATTCATCAGGTAAACTTGATACTTGTAAATATGTTGGTCACAAAACCGCAACCCGAAAAACACAATGAACAAAATAGGATATTCCTAACGAGTTATGGTTGATTGATTCTCCTCTGCAGGCACTTGAAGAGAAACCTCCCATGTATCCTCACCGTTTCTTTCGGACGCTGCTCGACTTAGCTTCTCAGAGATCTTCATGAGCTCTCCTGTGTTAGCAACCTTTTCCACTGCTCTCATTGTTTTCATATTTGTTATTGCATCTGGGTGTTTCGTGAGCAAATAAATTATGTGGTGTTGTTGCATGTGGGCTTGTATGAGTCGAGTGAAACACGGTGTGCCTAAATGTGCCGAACCCACAGCTCTGGTCGTTCAGTCATCACCATCATATGCAGTGGGCAGAGGCCAACTACAGCCAGAAATTTTCTTGATTTAGGCTCCACCCCGTTTTTAATGTCTGTTTAGAAAGGAAATAACAGAATTTGCACCTCAAACTTTTCTTATCTATCTTGCTCAAATTAAGCTGTTTTTAGGTTGTCGCCTGGTTGGTCGGACGAGATTAGATTCCAAGATCGTATTGATCCTCAAATTGAATTTTAGTATGCATATTATTACAGTAATCACAATATTGAAATAAGAGATGAAAAACGAATTTGCAGCATAGAATTCCATTGCTAGTAAGAACTCCTAAAAACTTTACTCGTATATAAAGACGCAAGTGGGAAACAACTTTATTATAGGGTAAATATTCTATTATATTACAAGTTGTAATTTTTTCAAATTTCTTACAAATTATCAATGTGATTAAAGTACTAAGTTAAATTATTAATTATTTTTCAAATATATGCCAAACTAGTAGTTTTGTTTTAAATATGTAACCGGTGCGAAATTAAAAAAGATTAATGTAATGAGACGGATGTTGTAAATTATAATATATTTGAATATTTACCTTTTATTTTCTTAGTTCTTGTATCGAAATGAAATGTTGTTTCAGTGTTGGGCAACAATAACTGAATACGTTAAATATGTTGTGTGTATAAAAGTATTAAAATAATAAAATGTAATGAATTTGAGTTGTGTATTAATGCTCTGCCTATATCCTTTGGAGAACAAAATAACGAAGAAGAAGAAAAATAAAGCGAAAATAAAAAGGGCCTAACATAGAAAGTAGAAAACAACCGTGTCGATTTTATGATGTGGACCAAGCAAGATTAGGGTCCATTATTCAATTTTAGAATTTTTAATCCTAAGATTGTGATTCATCTCTTATTCATATAAATCATTCAATCAATATTACGTGTATTTTTAAAATTACATTCGTGCCAATCTAGTCAGAGTCTTGAATAATTCTAAGTAGAGAAAAAGTTAGCACATTTGTTTGGTGATGATCCAACAATTTCAATAAACAAAATAAATGAAGTTTCTAATACAAGCTTAAAAAACATCCCCCTTTTATCTTTCAATTAACTTATTAAAATAAATGCGAATAACATCGAAACATAAGCTTGTTTTGGACATCATCGTACTTCTCAGACAGATTAAACTCCAAATTAGTGACCAAAATTATAATAATACACCAAGAATATGTTGTTGAATACCACTAAAATATTTTGATTCTTCTTTTTTTTTTCCTAAATAATTGTGGGCCCGGAACAATAGAGACAAACTTATATGGATCAGTAGTATAAAATTATAGCTTATTGGCATCTTCTAGACTCGCGTGTGTGTCTGCGTATGTCTGGTGGGTGAGAAAGAGAAATATATATTCCCTCAGTTCCGCTTAAGATTTTCATTTTCCTATTTTGTCCATTTTATTTATTTGTTTCATTTTTTAAAATAATAAATTTTTTTTACACTCATCAATAAAATATTAATTTTATTACACTCACAAACATTAATAACTGTGCCAAAAGCAAATGAGGCATCTTAAATGGGACAGGGGATATTATTTACTTCAATTTAACAATATGTAAACCTTATTACCTCAAAGAAATATATACATATATATATCGCCTAATTCTTTATCTGCATAAAACATTCACATAGTATATGAACGTTAAGTACGTACCTTAAATATTCAATATCGGTGGTGATTTTGTATGGGAATAAAGCTTAATTTTTTTTAATAGAGTTAAAATGAATATATATAATTGTAGGCGAATTCTCAGATGAGACGATCTCATCATTTTTATTGTGAGACGAATTTAATGAAATGATGTGTTTCTTTATTGTAAATGATGTCTCACCATTTTTATTGTGAAACGAATTTAATGAAATGTTGTGTTTCTTTATTGCAAATAATGTATTTCTTTGTTGCAAATAATGCAATTTTTAAAAATAAAATGATGTATTTAAGTTATTGAAATGATGTATTAAGGTTCGTCTCACAATAAAAAAATGTTGAGACCGTCTCTTAGGAAGAGACCAACTCATAATTGTATTACAAAGTATAAATGTATGAGGTATAATGTGATTGACTTTATGAGTACGTAAACTATATTCTATGATAACTGAGATATATATATATATATATATATATAATAAATTTATAAGAGTTGTAGCTTCATTCCAAAATTATGGTCGAAGAATTAAAGGCCATGCTTCACTGAAAGTGTAAATAGTCATATCAAAAAGACAAAAAATTGTGTTAGGCACGCTTAAACGGTTTAGATGAGTTCCATCCATATTCAAATGAGTTTACCCATTCTAAATAAGGTTTATTAATCTCCAATTAAGGTATATTATATGAGTTTACCTTGAGTTAATGAATAAAATTCGTCTAAACAGTTTAGACGTGTGTAACCTGAGACCTTCCCTGTAAAAAATACGGAGATGGGGAATGAAAGCTTGAGATGGTTTTAAGGGAGCTTGATCCACCGAGGGATTTATTCCTAGGCCTTGAAAGTGGACTTCAAGTTAAATCGTACAATTTTTATTTTTTAAAGATATCGATTTCAAAATTTTTTATTAAAAATTTTATAAGTAAAATGTCCAATACTAAATATTTATATCTCGATCGCTAGATGTCCATATCACTATAAAATGCTTCTCCACACATATCCATCAGTTTTTTAGTCATTTTGCAATACATTTAAAGAAAATGACACCTCAGCTATCATATATAACTGAATATACCACCTCCACATATTCCACTAAATCCACCAAACATAAATGAGATTTTTCATGATTTGCTTGATTTTACAATTATTAAATAGAATTTATGAATTATAATATTTGTGTAGAATTTAGTCGTTGAAATAATTATGCATCAAGCATATATATATATATATAGTTCAAGATTATGTCTTAATTTGGTATACATTATCAATAAACCACAATTAAAATCCAGATGAAGTACATATACATTTATAATAGTCGCCGCCGTCAAATGGCGAGCATGAGCTCGGGCAGCGAGCGTTTCGCCAGGTCTTGAGGGTGGCTCTGCCAGAGAGTGGCGGTGGCGCCGCTTATACAGCTAACAACCGGCCGCCGCCTCAAGTCTTTGACGGTGAGCCAAGTATTGAAATACTCTCTGAACTGTGTGATCACCCCGTTTTCCAGAGTCCACACATGCACCCAATATACTTTATCTCCCTCCCACCCCTCCACGATCACGCAGTCGCTGTCTACGCCGTCGATGCTCCGCGGCTCGAACTTGAAGTCCGACGGTGAGGATTTTCCCGTCAGCATCTTCATCATGTAGTGGCAGTTCTGAGGCCCGTGGAACCACCACTCTAGGTCAGTGGCTATGAGGTCGGAGATCCTCCTGCTTCCCGCAGCTAACGCTTCATAGAGGCGGCGAACGGTAGAGACTCTCGGGTTTTCCGGCAATGCAGCGGGAGAGGATACCTCCATATATTGAGGAAATTAATTAGGAAGAAAATGAAGTTAAGGAAGGAACGTTATTAGGGAGGGAATGGTTTGATTTCTTGCATGATAGATGGCTAAAGGTATTTATAGAATGATTTGGAGGGCAATTTTGGGAAAACACAATAAATAATAGTCTTTAACATTAATATCCTATTTTATATTGATTATAAACAAAATTATAAATTTTTTATTTTTTTATCTAAAGAAAATTTATCATTTAATATCATCCTCTTATTATCCCATGTCAACTAGAGACATGTTTCTCTTTTTTACAAATCAATTTTGTAAGGAGAGATATAAGGATTTTACATGGTATCTGAGCTGGCCCAATTTAATGTAGGACAGACCCAGTAAGCACGTCGGTCCAAATGACAATTGGATTAAAGCAGCAGGCCCACCTGGAGTGACAGAAGACCCGAAAATGCTTAAGTCTGAAGATCGCCACCGATCATATTGGCTCCTCGATACTGAGCATCTAGAGGGGTCGGTACCCAAGAGTGAGACGAAGAAACCCTAAAAGTCTGGCGGCGCACGACCGTTAAAAGCCCTAACCGACCCCGAAAAACCCGGAGCAGCTCCTGATTTCTCGGCGAGCACGAACCGCTCGAAGCTAGGGTTAGGTTAAGCACTCTTCCACCCTCACATTGTCTATAAATATAAATTTTGTATCTTTTTACTCGCTGAAAATTCACGCTGTAACGCTGCTGGAATATTGCCAGAATTTACGAATCGGACAGTCTTTCTATCTTTCTAATTCGCGTGTTCTTTTTGCTATAGTCTCAATTTCTATCTGTATAACGTTTTACCTTGTTGATTTACGCATTAATATCGAATTATTGTCATAGTCCCTTTGTATTTCGTTTATTATTGATTGTTTTTTCCTCGTTATTGCTTGTCATCGTTTAACGAATTCCAAGGGCTCCTTTTTCCGAAAACTCGAAGCTCAATAAGAATGAAAGAGAAAGCTTACCAAAAATGCTTAATGTTTTATATAGCACTATAGATTATTTAATATGTTGGTAAAGTATTAATTTAGTTTGCACTGTTACACAATTACAAAACCGCAATTGGAACTAATTAGTTTCCCCATTTTATGACTTTTTCATTGTAAGTTATACCTAAAATTATATTCAGTGATGAAAATATTTTTTATACATTTAGGGGGCGTTTGGTATAACTGTCGGGAATCACTATGGGTATGGGTTTGATAGTAGAGGGAATGAGTATGGGTTTGATATTTGGGAATCATTCTCAATTCTGATGTTTGGTTTAGTAGATGGGTTTTGGAATCATTTTCAATTCTGATAATTAATTTTTTAAGTTTATAAGTTTATAAAATAATTTAATTGTTATACAAATAATAATTAATTTAATAATAAAAAATAAAATAATAAAATCATATTAAATAAATAAATAATCTATTTATCTTATTATTTGTTTTATAAAATATAAAATTACGATACAAAATAAATGATTGATTTTATAATATTATTATAATAATATATTAAAAAATAATATATAATTATAATAACATATAATATTATAAATAATATAATTATCAAAAATATTATATAAAAAATAAAAAGTAAATAAATAAGAAAATAATTATAAATAAAATGAATTAAAAAATAACAAATAAATAAATAATTTAATAATAAAATTAAGAAAATATAATCATATTAAAATAAATAAACAATATATTTATATTCTTATTAATTTTATAAAATATAAAATTAAGATAAAAATGGATGATTAATATAATAATATTATTATTTTAATACATTAAAAAGAATAATATATAATTATAAAAACATATAATATTATATAATAATATAATTATTAAATTATTTTTGAGTAATATTATAAAAATAAATAAATAAGAAAATAATTATAAATAATATTAAATAAATGATTTTGGTAATGAGATATGAGAATGAAAATGAAACCCACCAATTTGGAGGGTTTTGGTGATTCCCTAGTATAAATCGTAAATAAATAAACAATAATATATTTGTGACTAAAAGATAACATATTATTAATTGCATCTATAAAGTCTTTGGATGCATTAAATTTATTATCTATTAATTATATATTTTTTTTACACATTTTAATGATTATAATTTTATACTTTTAGCTTTTGTATATTTAATTTCTATAAGATATGAAATAAATATGAATTAATATTCTAAAATATGAGTTGTGGAACTAACACAAGTTCCAATGAACTAATAATTGCAAAAATACTGTGTTAAATTAATAATTTTAACTTTCACGTTGTTTAGATCTTACCGATATTTTCAAGAAGTCTTTTAAAATATATATATATATATATATATATATATATATATATATATATATAATAGATAATAGATATAAATATGAGTGGATCGAGCATTAAAAGTGAGTTTATGTTAATATAAATAAAATAAGTTTATTCATTTGCAAAAAATAATGGTCTACATCAAAATTTACTCTTATTCTTATTTTAATTGTTTTATGTTTAGAATATATTGTGCTTAGTTGCTATGTATAATATAAGATTATAAAAAAAAATCTTAATCGAAAATATTGATTAAATATAAATAAAGAATATGAATTTATTCCTATATGCAATAGTGTATTTAAGCAGAAAATGTACTCTCTCTATATATGAATAGTTTATGTATATAATATGTATGCATGGTAATTCATGTAGAATGAATTTGGTTCAGAACTGAAGGGTGCAGGTGATGGATAGGAACTAGTCCATGAGTCCCCATCATTTTTTGGAAAACTCTCATCAACAATATTGGCATCTCTCGCTCTCCATCATTTCAGTTCATGCATGATTCCTTATTCAATTGGCATTACATAGGATTGAGTTGTCTTTGTATACAAATGAAGTGGATAGTAATATCTAGGATAGGATTTTGGGAAAATATAAAGAAATTAATGATATTGTAAATATCGTATAAAAAAGATATCGAAATATTTATATACCGTTGTTTTTGGTACGACATTATATTGTACTAAGAATTTAAGATATGATAATGTTATGGGATTGCTAGGAAGTATTCCTTCTTATTGTTTGATTGTTTTGGTGTGTCAAGTCAAGTATCAATATCTTGTTAGGATATTTATTAAGTTGTAATGAAGCTGATCAAGACAAATTGGTTTAGGAGCTAATCCATCCGTTTGGGATACGCAAGGAGTTAGAAGAAATTGGCTACCAGTTTGGAACTGACATTCAGTGAAACTGGCCGAAGTCACCAGCTTGGACTACTCCAGTTTACAAGCCCAATTTCTCAAGCAAGCATAACTCGCGTGCAGAGGCAAAGAGCACAAGTCAGAGTAATCCTATTTCAACCAATCTTTAATAGTGGAGATTTCTTAAAGTCTAAAGACCCTGGTGTTCAACCAATTTCGATTCCTTGGACTGACGAACTGAGTTGTCCTGACACAAAGTACAATGTCAACACCCATTGTCAAAAAAGCAGGTGAAGATCTACAGGAAAAGCAACCGTCCACAATAGAAAAGAGAGGCATTTGATTGGAATCATCCAATTTGTCTCTAAACAGCTCCAAATTCAAATCTCAACACTTCGCCTATAAATATAGGAGGTGCACTAAGAGCGAAGACTACTTAAACTCCAAACAACTGAAATTCTGAGAAAGCAATGAAACTCTGCGAAAATGCAAACTTAAAAACTTTCAACCTTTGAGGCTAACTTTTAGCATACCGTGTGCCTTTCTTGGACACGGGACTCGCTTCTTTTAGCACGAGTTATAATCACGGTGGTCTTACTTTCCATGTAAGAACACAACAGTTACTACTATTCTCCAAGAAGTAACTATCACGGGCGTTTAGAAAAAAAGGATCGACAGTTCAGGAAGAACTCAAAAACTCCCAAGTTCTAAAGAAGGAGGCTGTGTGGTGTGCCCACACTCCAAGTCTGAGAAGCCGAAAGAAGCAGAGGCCTACGAGTGAGCTAATGGACCTCTACCAACTAGCGATAGATCGCAAGACCAAACTATAACCAAAAGCTTAGTGATTTCTAGACTTACAGTCCGAAGAGAGGAGGTAGGACTTATGTGTCCGAACCTCTATAAATCCTTTTGCACTTACTACTTTATTTTCATTTTCGCAAGGATCTTAAAACTCAACACTTTCTAGGTGTTGAAGTATACTTGAATCTGATTAAATAACCAAACTAGCTAATATCCGTTTTCAGAAACACGAATTGGTTAAGGACTACCAGTTTGTGATTGTAAGTTTTCTTAATTTATTTCTACTGTGCATTTCAACAACTCTGATCTTGGGACCAACAAGTGGTATCAGAGCAGTTGGTCTTCACAGACTAGCTATTTTGAGTCGCTTAGGACCACATCTATTTCCTTGCCCTCTTTTTCGTGATTAGCGAGCATGTTATAACTCATCATGATGAACAATACAAAGCTTCCACCATACTCGGCAGAGAATTTCACCATATGGAAGAAGAGGTCCACATAGTGCTCAAGATCATACATCCAAAGATGGTTGACTTCATCGAGCGCGGATCTATAAAGATTATGAAAGCTAACACACGCCTTGGAGGTGATGAAGGACCTGATATGATTGAAAAACAATACAAAGAGTGGACACAAGAAGATAAAAGACGTGCCCAACTGGACTCTATTGTTCATGAGTTGATCTTGCCAGCTCTACTTAAGGTACTGGAAGAAGAAGTGATGTTGTTTAACAATGCCACATAAGTATGGGACTACCTTGGAGACCTGTGTCAAGAAACCCAGCAAATGAAGAGAAACAAGCTCTAAGTTTGCGTCGATAAGTATGAATTGTTTTAGATACTTCCAGGCTCACGAATGGGACATATAGACGGTGAATAAAAACGAAGTTGTTTGGGTTTCTAGTTCACCAATCAAACATGTTGATGATGTAGCATACTTCGTCAAGAATGACACAAAATGAAGGCCGAAGAAGCCTTTCCAAATTGACATACTAGCCGGCCAGCCAAGTTCAACGACAAAAGAGGTACCCTCAACCTCAACCTCCTACAAAAAGAAAGGAGAGAGCTCTGTTGTAGAGCTTGAAGTACAGATAAGGAGACTGACTAAGCTCCTGGAGAAAGCAAATGCCAAGGCGAAGACTCCTCAGTCTGAAGACAAGAGGTTCATGAAGAGATCCCCCTGATCATGCGTCGAATACAACTCTCCAGACCATTTAAAGTTCGCATATTCGCGAGTGGACAAAGAGGAGAGGGAAAGGCTAAAAAATATCTTTGAGCGGAGAGCTTCGAAAGCTATTGCCAAGGCAATTCTATCAATGATGGAAGTTTCAGACATCCCCGACATCAATGATGGATATTACATATCGGATGAAGAGTTGGAGGAAGAAGTGTTGCTCATGTACGTGGCAACAATTGATGAGGAAGATGATAATGCTGCAGAAATTGAGTCAGCACTAGATGCAACTGGTGATGAGGTAACTAACTCTGTACTAGTTTCTATTCCTCTGCATTGCATAATAGATAACTCTGAATCATATTTCTTTGATTTAGAAGATGTTTCCCTTGATCTTCTTTCAAAAATTTGAAAATCTTAAAGAGGAGTGTGATTCCAAAGTAAGAAAAATCTTGAGCAGGAACAATGTATATGTTTCTTCCGAAAAAGCTCAAGAGAACTTGAAGAGGTGTTTTGGCTCAAAGAGACCCCTCAGATAAAGTGGGTCTTGGTTTTAACGAAAATATTTCGAGCAATTCTATATCTTCTAGAACCAACACTTGAAAGAAAAAGATTTGCTTTGTAAAAGAAAACTCCATTGATCAATCAAGGTTGAAAGGCAAGGGGATAACTAAAAATGTTCCAGCTCATGCTTGAGGGCTGAGCCTAACCATTTCTCATCTTCAAGAGCTAGGAAGGCTAACCATGGCGGTCAACGACCACCTGGGCATTAAACATATCCAGAACTAGTTTTCCGAGGTCCTATTACGAAGCCTACTTCCAGAAAGACTACACACACTTCCACAGTTTCTCAATCAAATGTCATGCATTATTTGAGAAGGAAGAGAAAGGTAGCAGGAAGAGCACTGAGAATCTACCTGCTATGAGGGTGACTCAAATCTGGATTCCCAAAACGTGGATCTAACACACTAACACTACAAGACCCATAATTACTCGAGGACCTAAAGCATAATTTGTGCTTTACAAGAACAGGTACATGCAGATAAACTTCAGATGCAGAAGTGCGTGTGGATTCAAGCTAGTACATGCTCTGCACACATGTCTGGAGAAAAAGATCTTCTCTTAGATCTTATAATGGTCAGAGGACCACCGATCATGTTTGGTAACAACTCTAAAGGAAGAGTTATTGGGAGATGATGTGAGGATCAGAATGTAATCATTATCTTCAAGAATGTGTCCTTAGTTGCCAACTTGAAACATAACTTTCTAAGCATCAATCAACTTAGTGAGAGTGGCTATATCTTTGCCAAATCAGAATGTCAAAACAGAGATAAAACTTTTGAGGAAGTCAAGCTCAGAAGCATAAGGAAAGGAGGCCTATATGTGGAACACTAGCACAGTGGTCAAGCAAATTCATGCTTTGTGGTCACCGGTTTAGGAGAATCAAACTAGTTGTGCCACAAGAGGCTAAGTCACTTGAATTTCAAGACGACCAATCACTTAGCCAAGGAGCTAGTATAAGGTCTACCCAAGGGCATCTTCAAAAAAGAAGGCATCTGCAGAGCATGTCAATTACGAATGTAGACCAAAGAGTCTTTCAAGAACAAGCCAGATAGTGCTAGCATAAGCGAGTTTTGGAATTTCTTCACATGGACTTGTTCGGACCAATGACTCTACCTACAATTGGAGGAAAGAGATGGTCCTGGTTTTTCAGAGATTAAACTTGTTGCATAGCGTAATATTTTAATGATAAACCACATTTAACCAAACCGAGTGTCAGTCTCAGTTTGGTTTGTCTAAAACTCAGTTTGTGTTTTAGGTCCGATAGTCTTAAGAGTCATTTTTAGTCTATACTTCAACATTTGAGTGTTGAGTTTTTAAGTACGTAAACTGATAAATAATAAGCAGTATAAACGACAAAGGATTTATAGTGGTTCGAACATCAAAAGGTCCTACGTCCACTCTTCAGATAGAATTTTGGAAATCCACTAAGTGAATGAATACAAGGTGCTCCCACGATCTATGGCTTGCTGAAGAATGTCTCGTCCTTCAGTCCACAAGCTCACTCATCCGGTCCTTTGTACTTCTTCACTTCGTAGCTCCTTGGAGTGTGGGCACACCATGCAGCCTTCTCATCGCCGGAATGAGTTCTTTATAGTTCACCTTGGCACTGTAGCTTGGCGGCTTAGAACGCCCATAATAGTTAGAGTACAGAGTGTACTTGACTGTTGTATTCTTTCTTGGAGAGATTGAATACCAAGAGTAACTCAAGAATAAAGTGTTCTGAGTTTCGTGTTCACAACAATGATACACGGAAAGCTTTGAAAGCCTCTAACATTGAGTAGAGATTTTAGCAGAGTTTTGGCAAGCTCGAGAGTAAGGTGTTAGGTGCTTGAGTCTCTGGAAGTCCTCGACTATTTATAGGCGAATGAGTGAGATTCAGATCTTTAGAGCCGTTAGACACATCGAATGTTCGACCAATTTGATGTTCTTTCACTTTGCGCGGGTAGGTAGCCTTTTTCCGAAAATATTTTACCATTTCCCACTTTTTCAAACCGCGACAGTGATTGTTCACCTTTATGTCAGAACGTCAACATTTGATTAGTTCGAGGAATCCAAACTGATCAGTCTGAGGAATCTAGACTGAAGTCTTGGACTTGCAGACTTTAAGGAATCTCCAATCCTTAAAGTCTATACTTTGTCAGTACCATTCCTCAGATGATTCTTCTTGCCTCTATGCGCGGGGATTAGAACTAAGGTTCCATGCTGATATCATCATGCTTGCAAGTCCATGTTGGCTGACTTCACAAGTCATGATCATTGATCACCATACTGACAAGTTTGATATCTGAGACTGACGAGTTCTAAATTGATGAGTTCCAAGGTGAATGAGGTCCCAAACTTGTCAATTCCAGACTAAATAGTCCCATGCTAAATTTTCAGTCTCTTGAGTCTTTTTGCGCATTACAGACTGATTCTTCAGTCTATTCTTCAATCAGCTCCAGCTTACAACTCGATAGAAAGACCTTACAGGACTTTACATTCAAAAACAAAACTAAAGCTAATCTAAAGACAACCTAGACTGGTTAGACCTTGACCAAAGCTTTGATCCACCAAAACACAATAAGTAAGAAAATTCTAACAAATTTCCTAACAATTTCCCCCTTTTTGGTGTGTTCAAAACCATCTAACCATCTATACTATCTAAGCTGATCTATGAGGAGCAACTTATTTTCCGAATTTTTACAAGTAAAATCTATCAAACTACAAACTCATTGAAAGTACCTCCTTAAACTCAGTCTACTCTACTAAAGATCTTCCCCCTTAAACTGGGAGAGATGTTGCTTAAATCTCGAAGTAAAAAAAGAGCAATAAAAACTTAAGTAAGAGTCGAAGATTCTAATTACACTGGAAAGAGTAAGTTCAACCAAAGTAAAAATGACTCTATGGTGGACAAACAAGATTTGTCATCAACAATTCAGTTCTTTCATTGAGGATATGATCATTACTAGTACAAGAAAGAACTAACTATGAGCCAAAATCACAGAATAGAGCTTTACAAAATGAGAAGGTTAGCTATATTTTGCAACGAAATTTCATTTCTTCCTTGATGAACTTGCGAGCTTTGGGATGTCTCCGAGAGAGGCTATTGACAAGCTCATTATTTTACTCGCTTATCTATATTATTTTCTACTATTTTATGTAGTTTTAGTGAGTTTATATATATATTCTATACATGAGTCTATATTAGTTGGTATTATGCGCGTTTTGGTGTTTTTGCAGGTTTTAGGCCTAAATTCACTTGAAAACCGTTCTGAAAGCAGTGACGTGTAAAAGTAGCAGTGAAGAGTTCTTCCAAAAGGATAATTCGGGCAATTGGCACATATCAATGGATGATGCTTTGAGTTAGCTCTCCAACGCAACTGGAATCGGGTCAATCGGAGTTCAGGAGAGGAAGTTATGGCCAAAACCGTGAGACCGCGCAGATGGGGCAAGAGACCATGTCGATCGACGCCAATCAGCATCGATCGACGCCGAAGAGATGGCCACGTCGATCGATGCCAATCAGCCACGATCGACGCGAGCGAGTCTGCTAGAGCGGAAATTCGATGAAAATTGAATTTATTCATATCTTTAGCCCTAGATTTGATAGGATACATATCCACCCCTATAAGCCTACTAAATTCGATTTTTCATCATTCCCTATCATATTTTCATTCTACAATTTAGTTTTTAGAGTTTGGAGACTTGGGGAACACGAAACCCTTTTATTTTCTTGTAAGTTCTTTATGTTTATGCAATACAATATGTTTTCTTTTGGATTTCTATCTGCGATGAGTGGCTAGAAACCTTAGCGGGTTCTAGGGGTTGATATTATTATGGATGCATGTTAGGATTAATTAATTAGGTTCATGATTCCTGTGTTTATTTTTAATTCTAGATTAATTCAAGGACCGAGAGGTGACAGTTAATTTAGATGTGTAGCTATTGAGAGAAGGACCGAAAGGTGAATATTGATAGTGGGATTAGGAATGCATGATGCAATCTACACTATCCCAACAAATGTACTAGACTGTAGGAATTAAACTGATTTGCTTATCAGATTGACTAATTTGGTGTACTTTGAGATCGAGCGGAGATAGTCACTAATTAGTAATCTAGGTTATATTTGCCAAACAAGGAAATATAGCATTGTTGCAGTATTCCACCTATTAAATTAATTGATTCCTACATGTTATCCATAATAAGAATTCTTCCCTAGAATCTGTGTTCTTTTAAATTTGCTTTCAAAACTACTTTAATTTTCTGCATTGTTTTCTTTACTTTTATAAAACCAAAACCTATTTTCTATTCACTCAAACAATGAATCTTAAGATCATAGCTAGTATATAGGATAATTTCCCCACACAATTCCCCTGGATCGATAACTTTAGAGTTTACAAATTTATTTGCCGCTGTTATTATAATTAATCTGTTAGAAATAACAGTGATCAAATTGGCGCCGTTTCCGGGGAATTGTTAGATTTTATCTTGATACTAGTTCGTCCTAGAATTTGCTGGATTGAGTTTAATTTTTCTGTACGTGTGCGTGTGTGAGTTTTCGAGTCTGTATCTTGCGTCGATCGACGCCACCTAGCATCGATCGATGTCAATCATTTTTTGTTGCGTCGACCGATGGACCCTAGCGTCGATCGACGCCAACCACTCTTTTGTGTCGATCGACGTGAATCACATCTACCTATTTCCTGTGCAAGTGCATGAACACGCGAGCCAAAGGAAAAACACTCGAGGCCTTTGTCCCTGAAATTGAAACGACCTGCAGGAAAATCAAAAAGAAAGGAAAAGAAAAACAATGAGAGATGGCTGAGAATCCTGAAGCACCTCTGCAAAATATGACTCCCGAGGAGCAGAGGCAATTTGTGAATGAAGTACAACAGCTGAGAGTGCAACTACAAGCAGCCCAGGCTACTCAGGCAGAGCAAGCCGCAAGACTGGCAGAATTGAACGACAGGCAAGTTGTGATCCCGCAAAGGTCCATCTTGGATCGATTTCTTCCACAGCAAGCAGAGGCCGAATTCAGAGTTGGCATTGACGCCAACAACTTCAAGCTGCGCACAGGCCTTATTCAGATGGTGCAGCAAAACCAGTTTGGGGGGAGAGCCGTAGAAGATCCATATACCCACCTCAACCAATTCATTGAGGTGTGTAACACTGTGAAGCAGAACGAAGTAACCCAAGATGTGATCAGAATGAGACTGTTCTCGTTCTCACTCAGAGACGAGGCACGGTCTTGGTTTGCTGGACTGGATAAGAGTCAAATCGGGACATGGGAGGAGCTTCGAGCAGAGTTCCTTACCAACTACTTCCCATTGAGCCTGCTGCTGAAGAGGAAAGCTGCCATTACTACTTTCAAGCAGATGTATGATGAGTCACTCTACGAGGCCTGGAAGAGATACAAAGAGCTTCTACGACTCTGTCCTGGACATGGCATCGATCTGGAGATGTAAGTGTGCCATTTTTATGAGGGTTTGAATCCTCACACGAAGGAGTTGGTTGATGCATCTGCCGGTGGGATACTGATGAAGAAGAGTGGTGCAGAAAGTATGAGGTTGCTGGCAGACATGGCGCTGAATAGCCACCAATGGCCAACTGATAGGCAACTACCAGTCAAAGCAGTCGAGACAAAGCCAGAATTTGACGTGGTTGCGGAGGTGACAAAGCTCCGGGAAGAGATTGAAAAATTGAGCACAACACAAGCTGCAGCTGTTGCAGAGCCAAGCATGGCTATTGTTCCGGTGGAGGCCGACTACATCAACCGGGGTGCAAGCAGTTCGTCTGGAACTGCCGGGACAGAGGTGAACTACATTGGCGGTGGTTATCACAATAACTACCGAGGCAATCAGGGGTACCATTACAACCATGGGCGATCTCACCCTGGTTTCTCTTATTCTAACCCTTCTGCTGCAGAACACCCTCCGCCTGGTTTTGATGTAGGTACTAGAAGAGAGATAGTGGAAAGAAAGAAGTCTGTGCTGGAAGAGACGCTCGAGAAATTTATCAAGAGCTCAGACAATCGGTTTGGGAAAGTAGAAACTGAAGTGAAGGGGATGGCCGACCACATGCAGCTGATGACAAAACACCTTCAGATGATGGACACACAATTGAGCCAGATTGCCACCACACTCGGCAACCAACACAAGCCTGGAAAGCTTCCGAGCACAATGGAGGTGAACCCAAGGGTTCAAAAAGACTGCAAGGCCGTCACTTTGAGGTCCGGGATGAGCTACAAGGGTCCCTAGATGGCTGCGAATGATTCCAGAGGTGAAAATGAGCAAAACTGCACAGGACAGGGATCCACGTCGATCGACGCACCATCCTCGTCGATCGACGCAAAAGATAAAGCCCCATCGATCGACGCCACCATACATCGATCGATGCCGAAGTTTGTTCCAGGTACGAAGTTGAAGCAGTCTGAAGATCAACCCCCTCCTATACCATTCCCACTGCGGTTCGTGAAGCAGAAAGAGGACGAGAAGTTCTCCAGATTTGTGGAGAATCTAAGGAAGGTCAGCATCAACATCCTGCTGATCGAAGCACTAAAGGAGATCCCGGGGTACATGAAGTACCTCCGGAAACTGATGAGTGGAAAGAAGCAGTTCGTGGAGAATGAGACGGTGAAGATCCACGAGCAGTGCAGCCTGCTACTTCAAAAGCAGGTGCCCAACAAGAGAAGCGATCCTGGATGCTTCTATATTCCGGTTGAGATTGGGGGACACACGTTCGAGAGAGTACTATGTGATACTGGGGCCAGTATCAACCTGATGCCGTACTCCATCTACAAGTGTCTCAACATCGGAGAGATGAGGCCCACGACGATCACCCTGCAGATGGCGGACCGGTCTGTGTCCCGCTCAAAAGGTATACTAGAGGATGTGCTCATTCGCGTGGGCCATCTCATTTTTCCTGCAGATTTTGTGGTGCACGAGATAAAGGAGGACGAGAACATGCCCATGATCTTGGGGTGTCAGTTTCTCGACACTAGCGCCGCTCTCATTGACTGTCGAGGCGGCGAGATCACACTCCGGGAAAACGATGAAAAGATCACCTTTGTGATCGACAAGAGCAAGAAGAAAGCAGAGTGCAATCGAATCTCCACTACTGATGAAGGGGATGAATCTGAAGAGGAAGAAGCAGCTGCCATCGAATGGGAGCGAGGAAACGGAGGGGTGAATCTGTCAACTACGCCACCTTTCTCTGAGCTCACCACCATTATCAAGGATCAGAAGGTTTACATGGTGGATGCCAAAGGTCGGCGAGTCTGGACCCGACCTCCCTGGTGGTGATTTGAGGTATCGTCGAGCTGCGACGTTAAATCAAGCACTTGTTGGGAGGTAACCCAACCTTCTCCGTAATTTCTTTTCAATTTTTGTTTTTTATTATTGTTTTGAATTTCTTTTATTTTGCATTAACAGTTATTTTGCAGTTTAAAAAAAAATTTAGAGATCGGCTCGACGTCGATCGACGCTGCATGGCGTCGATCGACGCCGAGCGGCCGGCCGACTGAATACACTTGATCCAAGGAGAGGGTCGCAAGAAGGCTTCACGTCAATCGACGCGAAGTGCCAGCTGCAATTATTCCATGTCGTGCGATGTCGAAGACTCCGGGGGATAAAAAGTTGATGTCTGAGATCAACTACCACGTATCGTTCCCTCTTTTGTCTGATTTTCAAACTTATTCCACTCTTTGAGTTGGAAATAAGTTTGGGGGGATGTGGACAAGAGATGGAACGTTCTCTCTTTTATTTATTATGCTTTCCGTATTTTAATTTTTGCCTTAATTTTTAATTTTATTCTATTTTGTGGGGAAAATTTTTAAGTTTTGAAATAACCGGAAAGAGATTGTTAGATTAGAATCGATTGAGGGTTGAGTTTGAATTGATTTTGATTGTGGTTAGATGCCTATGAATGTAGAATACCACATGATAGGATTGATTTGACACTTATGCTTGCATGATGATTGAGTTGATTTGGAATTGATTGTGGAAGAAAATTTTAAACCCTTGTGTGAGAAATTTGAGCCTTTATTTCGTTTGATGTAAGATTCGCATGTGTGTTTTTATTTCTCTAGAACTTGCCTATTTTCTGTGTTGAGACTGCATAGTGTGCACAAGTTTAGAAGATGATCTTAGGCCATCTTTGTTAACCCAATATCCTAAACACTGTCCCTTCACATTAAAATTTTCCCTAGTTAGCCACTTTTTGTAGAATGAAAATATGATGAGTGGCTAGAAACCCTAGCGGGTTCTAGGGGTTGATATTATTATGGATGCATGTTAGGATTAATTAATTAGGTTCATGATTCCTGTGTTTATTTTATAATTCTAGATTAATTCAAGGACCGAGAGGTGAATATTGATAGTGAGATTAGGAATGCATGATACTATCTACACTATCCAAACAGATGTACTAGACTGTAGGAATTAAACTGATTTGCATATCAGATTGACTAATTTGGTGTACTTTGAGACCGAGCGGAGATAGTCACTAATTAGTAATCTAGGTTATATTTGCCAAACAAGGAAATATAGCATTGTTGCAGTATTCCACCTATTAAATTAATTGATTCCTACATGTTATCCATAATAAGAACTCTTCCCTAGAATCTGTGTTCTTCTAAATTTGCTTTCAAAACTTCTTTAATTTTCTGCATTGTTCTCTTTACTTTTATAAAACCAAAATCAATTTTCTGTTCACTCAAATAATGAATCTTAGGATCATAATTAGTACATAGGATATTTTTCCCACACAATTCCCCTGGATCGATAACCTTAGGGTTTACAAATTTATTTGCCGCTGTTATTATAATTAATTTGTTAAAAATAACAGTGATCAAATTGGCGCTGATTTGAAATTGATTGTGGAAGAAAATTTTAAACCCTTGTGTGAGAAATTTGAGCCTTTATTTCGTTTGATGTGAGATTCGCATGTGTGTTTTTATTTCTCTAGAACTTGCCTATTTTCTGTGTTGAGACTGCATAGTGTGCACAAGTTTAGAAGATGATCTTAGGCCATCTTTGTTAACCCAATATCCTAAACACTGTCCATTCACATTAAAATTTTCCCTAGTTAGCCACTTTTGAGCCTATACAAAATTTTCTTTCCTTGTCTATGAGATTAAGAAGAAGTATTGATTTCGCTCATGTCTTGAGTTGTGATATATGGGGTGGAATGATTGTGAGATGGAGATAAGAAAATATAAATTAGTGGTGAAAAGATGTGTGAAAAAGAAGCTCAAAGAAATAATTAGAATTCTCATAAATTCTCTGAAAAGAAAAGAATACAAAAATTATGTAAAGAGCATAAGAGATTCAAAATGAGCTAAAAAAAAAAAAAGGGGGTTGTGTATTTGTTGATACATTTAAGGAGATGAGGTGGATGATGAATAGATGGTGGTTGCATTAGTTGAGAATGATCAACTCAATTTAATTTAGTCACTTGGCCAAATTTTCCCTACCTTTCACAAAAAGCCTACATTACAACCTAATCAAAGTCCTTTTTGATTCTAGACTTGTGTGCACATTCTAGCAGTGGAGATATTAGAAAATTTGCAAGCCTATGGTAGAAATTTCTTCATACATGTTGTTGAGTGCTTTCATCTATACCTTAAACACTTGAGAGTTAAGCGATACACTTCCTGTGAGTTCTTCCACAGTTGATGAATTTTCTGTCTCTTTCAAATTGCTTGTGTGTAGTGGATTTTTGATTCTTGACTGTGATGGATCTTGTGAGGCATTGCACTTTAATCGCATGATCTTTTGATCTCTTTCTTCCCTATTGATTGATGACAATCAAACGTTCAAGTTTGGGGGGTTTGATAAGCTCATTATTTTACTCGCTTATCTATATTATTTTCTACTATTTTATGTAGTTTTAGTGAGTTTATATATATATTCTATGCATGAGTCTATATTAGGTGGTATTATGCGCGTTTTGGTGTTTTTGCAGGTTTTAGGCCTAAATTCACTTGAAAACCGTTCCGAAAGCAGTGACGTGTAATAGTAGCAGTGAAGAGGTCTTCCACAAGGTGAATTCGGGCTATTGGCACATGGCAATGGATGATGCTTTGAGTTAGCTCTCCAACGCAACTGGAATCGGGTCAATCGGAGTTCGGGAGAGGAAGTTATGGCCAAAACTGTGAGACCGCGCAGATGGGGCGAGAGACCACGTCGATCGATGCCAATCAGCATCGATCGACGCCGAAGAGATGGCCACGTCAATAGACGCCAATCAGCCACGATCGACGCGAGCGAGTCTGCTGGAGCGGAAATTCGATGATAATCAGATTTATTCATATCTTTAGCCCTAGATTTGATAGGATACATATTCACCCCTATAAATAGCCTACTAAATTCGATTTTTCATCATTCCCTATCATATTTTCATTCTACAATTTAAGTTTTAGAGTTTGGAGACTTGGGGAACACGAAACCCTTTTATTTTCTTGTAAGTTCTTTATGTTTATGCAATACAATACGTTTTCTTTTGGATTTCTATCTGCGATGTGTGGCTAGAAACCCTAGCGGGTTTTAGGGGTTGATATTATTAGGATGCATGTTAGGATTAATTAATTAGGTTCATGATTCCTGTGTTTACTTTTAATTCTAGATTAATTCAAGGACCGAGAGGTGACAATTAATTTAGATGTCTAGCTATTGATAGAAGGACCGAGAGGTGAATATTGATAGTGGGATTAGGAATGCATGATACTATCTACACTATCCGAACAGATGTACTAGACTGTAGGAATTAAACTGATTTGCTTATCAGATTGACTAATTTGGTGTACTTTGAGATCGAGCGGAGATAGTCACTAATTAGTAATCTAGGTTATATTTGCCAAACAAGGAAATATAACATTGTTGCAGTATTCCACCTATTAAATTAATTGATTCCTACATGTTATCCATAATAAGAATTCTTCCCTAGAATCTGTGTTCTTTTAAATTTGCTTTCAAAACTACTTTAATTTTCTGCACTGTTTTCTTTACTTTTATAAAACCAAAACCTATTTTCTATTCACTCAAACAATGAATCTTAGGATCATAGCTAGTATATAGGATAATTTCCCCACACAATTCCCCTTGCAATCTCATGATTGTATGTATATCCACTTATCTTATATTGTAGACAATGTGGTGGGTGCGACGTCCCATTGAAGGTCGCATTGTTGTGTTCCTTATAAGATATAAAATGTATTCACAACTGAGATAGTTCTGGATAAACTATCGTTTTAGGTTGTAGTATAAACTTGAGATAACTAGTCTTGGTTATTAGTTTATGCTAGAGCGTGGTGTCGCATTGAATGGATCGCGGTGAGACGTGTTCTTCTATTTTGACTCTATGAAGAACCAAGGTCTCGACGACTTTGATAATTCTTAACCCTAGATGTGATATTTAGATATATGCAAATGATTGTTTGTTACTTTGACTTACCATGGGTGAGAATCAAAAGGATGATTCAAAATGCTCCGTATCTTGGATAACAATATTATTTGTATGTGTTTATATAGTCACATTAGGGCACCGTGTCCTGGACATCCAGGTTGATGACATCCCCTTAATGAGCTCATAAGTTTTATCGTATTAAACCCTACAGGTGAAATTTATTCGGATACGATAATAATGTTGAGCGGGTACTACTTAAGGAATTAAGATATTAATTAATTAATGCTGTCAGAGCTTTTAATTAATTAATGGATATGCGTTATCTTAAACACAGGGAATTAATTAAGTCAAATAGAAGTCCTGATTCACATCGGGATAAGATGGCAGTTGCAACATTAATTCTCTAGTGGAATGAATTAATGTTATAAGTTCAAATTATATTCTTGGCTGAATATATGTGTTTGGACTTATGGGAGGCCCAATCCTATACCTTCTAGAGATCCCTGGCCCGGCCCAACTAGAAACCCTAGAAGATGCTTATAAATAGGATTTGTGGTTGAGAGAAAAACCTAATGAATCCATAAGTTCATGTGTTGAATGAAGGCTAGGGTTTAGTTCTCTCAAACACTGTAGATCCGGATTTACTTGGCATCTCACGATTCAGAGGATTGTTGTCCACCTGGCATCCGATCGTGGTTCATGGGACACATGCTAAAAGATCTCCAGAGAAATCAATATCCAGATCTGTAGATCTGGTAAGGTAATCACTGATCTTGTCAATTTAATCTTATTAAACCATGTATGTGTACGTTTGGTATCCAACATCGATTGTGGGGACGAACCGCCTTCATCAAAATGTTCTATCAATTGCTATTTGAGCCTCGTTCGTGGTTGTTGGCTCTGCCTGAAACGAGCAGTTGGTTAATTGTATTTTAAATCTTTTAATCATGTCGTCAATGATTCTATATATGTATTTTGTTCCTCGTGGCTCCCGATCTATTTTTGGTTTTGGCTCAATTGTTTATTCGCAGTTTGTAATCGTTTTTCACCACGAGAAAATTCGTGGTTAGTGTAGGAAATTATGTAATTTTATTTCCTGTAATTTTATATCAATTGATGTAATTTGTTGCAAAAAACAAGACCAAGAAACAAAGAACACGAAGAACAAAGTTCGACTTAAAACTGCCAAATCGTGGTCACGCAGGGGCTGTTCGTGGCTCAGCCACGGCCTATCGGCTTGTCGATTGAGTTGACCGGCTGGTGGGCTTAATGTTGGGTCCAACGGTAGCTGCAAATCGCGTGCTCGTGTGCGCGCATTTTGAAGCCTGTCTGCAGCTCCTGTTCGCAGCCTTCCCGGCAGCAGGTGGGGCGACGACTGGCGACTGAGGCGGTTGAAAGTCGGAGCCCAGTGGTAGGCGACCACCGGAACGTTGGAGGTTGGCCCGATCAGCGACGGTAGCAGCGGCGGTGAGGGCAATAAGTGCTGGTGGTCGCGCGAGTTTTCTGGGAATTTTCAGAATTTTCATGCGACAGTTGCGTGTGCCCATCTTCCTCGTTCGATCGGCGGCGATCCTGGTGTGGATCGCCAGAGCCGGCGGCGGGGAATGGAAGATCGTGCTTCAGACTTCAATGCCCAGGGGTTGATCGGTGTTGATGGCGGCGGAATTAGCGGCAATTGCTGCGTGAAAATGGCTGCATGTGAGAATCTTGCGATTCTGTCTGCGTGTGGGCTAATTTTGCGCGTTGATTGGTTGCTATTTTGGGTCGTATCCATAATTTCAACGACATATCTGATTTTCCATACTTAGGGCTTCAATTCCAAGTAGGTTTTGGAGGTTGATAATCGACCATGACGGTGCAATGGGCCAATGAAGTTGGCCCAGTCGCAGGAAAACCCTATTTTTCTGGGTTGACAGCATGCAGGTGGACGTTTTCCCGTGTTCATTCGGAGGCGATCCTCTTATGGATTTCCAATACCGATGACATGAAATTGAAATCCCAGTAGGTTACCGGCATGATTGTCATTGAAATCAATGGAAACGGAGGTGAGAAAAGTGCCCTGTGCATAGGTTTTTCGCCCTGGCTGCTCAACTAGCCATTTTCTCCGGCCAATTGGCGGCGATTCAAGGGTGAATATCCAGTGCCGTTGGTTGGAGATGGAAGTCCAAACTTTGGTCTTCAAAGCCTAATAAGTTTTGGCCGTTGACTGTGTGTCGTTTAGTAGTAACAATGGTTCGAAAAAGGTCATTTGCAGTAAATTCAAAAGCCCAAATTTGAATTGTTCGAGCCCCGAATCCGATTCGAAGACCCATTTGAAGAGTTGTATATCCAATATTCATGTAATAGAATAGGTAGATATGCAGGTACACATCTTGGGGCCACGAGGACATTTTATTTGTTCTTGCATGATGTGTATTTATTTTCTAAGCATGTTGTATGTTTTACATGTTAGGAGCATGCTATGATTTATTTAATTCTTTATTGAATGCTGTCAAAAGCCTTCGACTTAAAATGACTAAGTGAGTTAAAAGAAATTTTAATTAATTTATTTAGGCCTCCACAATTGGTCTTATAAGTGATTGTGTGTGTTGTTCGCGTGACCCTGGGCGTCACCCCCAACGGGTACAACATTCACTGGTTCACTGGATAAGACTTTTAATAAAAAATTAATTTTATCTTTAAATGAAGTGTGTGGCACTTGCGTGACCCTGGGCGTCACCCCCAACGGATGTGTCATTCACGGTTCATTGGTAAAGATTTAATTCAAGATAATCTTAAGAAATTATTTGCAAGCGATGTAAAGTCCTAACGGTAAGGTCATCAATTGTAAAATGATTTTCTGTATTGGTTAAATTGTGGTCATCACTTAGATGTGAATTTCTATATAACTCCCCAACGGAGTCCCTATTTTAATTCACATGGCCTGTTAAATGGTCCGACTATTAATTCCATTCATCATAAAGTAGAGGTTAACGTGATATTGGAATTAAAGATAGTTTGTCTGGTCAATGGATATGTGTGTAAACGTCCACCCACCGTGGCTTTTATATATATTTGTTGGGCTGTTGGAGGTTGCATAAACATTGGTTTTGAAGGTTTCCATGTTTTATGCTTCAATTAATGTGATTTAAATGCTTACGTGTTTGCATTTAATTTATTTCAGTTATCATCATGTTGTTTAATCTGCTTATGACTGTTCTCTATCATAACAAGATTATTGGTCCAATTTGTTTGGACTGCAAATAAATCTGGATATAGTACTAGTTGCTGAAGAGTACATATTTGTACTCAAAATGCCTACTCAATGTCTTTTGAACCCTTACTTCCACTTGAAAGAAATCTTGGGTAAAAAATAGTACTTTGTTAGTGAGTTTCTTGCTGGCTTTATTACAGTGGAGGATTTCACGGGTAAGAGATCACTGGCTCTGGTTTCTTTTGAAGCATCATCTTCTTTGTGTAATGACGGTAAGAAGAAGAAGCCACAAAATAAAAAGAAAAGTGGGAGAAAATAAGTAATACTTTTCGGTAGTATGACACCTTTTTGGTGGTGTCATGAAACTAAAGGGAAAGTTAATACGATCTTCGCCGGAAGGTTTAGATCGCAACCCAGGAACAAGAGTAGACACGACGCGGAAACGACTCGGACATAACTAGAAACGGAACGATAATAGGAATGGAAGTCCAACAACCCTAATTCAACCCTTCAAATGACGTATTCCAGATGAATCTCATATACGCCCCAAGAAGCTAAAGAACTAATGAATGCAGAACGGTAGAAGACACCACAATCGGATGTGTAAGTCCGGTTGATAAGTCAATTCAAATTTCAAGGTAATCCACATAAATTCTTGAGCTTTCAGAATTGGAGAAATAAACTCACAAATATTATTAAACTGAAAACTGAATTACAATGAAAATATGAAGCCCTAATTATAGGGAGAAAATCAAATCTCTAAACCTAATCTAACCAGGAAAAGAAATCAAATCTAACAAATCTAGAAATCAAATCTTGCTAAAAAATCAAATCTAATAAATATCAAATCTTCTCTTTTCTTCAATAGTATCTTGATATATCTTTATCTCCCATAAATCACAACCTCAATAATTTAATTAAGTCTAGATGACTTAATTAAATACTTCAATTTTGGACCCTTCAATAATTTAATTAAGACCAAATGACTTAATTAAATCCTTCAATATTGGACCACCTTGATTCTCATCATTCCCCTCCTCTTCAAATGGATTTGTCCTCAAATCTACGTCTGCACCGGATTCAATTGACCATCTTACATTTCCATTGGTTGGCTTATTCGGCGCATCATCATGTTCAAACTCTGGCAATTGCTTATCTTCATGCATATTTCTTTTCGGAATATGAGTTCTTGCAGAAACGAACTTATGAACTATTTTCCTCTCAACCTTCTCCTCCACTGAACCTTCCTCCAATGGAGTATGGACTACTATGTCTTCTTCCTTGGTCTCTTGACTTTGTCTTTGCATTGCCAAAACTGGACTGGTAGTGATAGTGAGTGTGGCCGGATCCTCAAATTCTTCATTGTCTTCAACATGACTCTCCAAAGCTGTAGCAACTCTCATATCCTCTTCTTCGGGCTCTTGAATTGAAGCACTCATAAACTCGGATTCGGTGATCATTGCCATTGTCTGCTCATTCTCTGATTGAAGCCGTTCTGATGAGAGTTTCCTAACTGTTTGTGACTCCTTCCAACTAACTTGATTTTGACTTGTGTCTTTGCTATTAATCCTCCTTCTCTTCAATTGATCCTTAATACAGCTGGCTGTAACTACCATGATAAGCAAGTGATCATAAGGTTGTAGCTCCTCTACTCTTTCTCGGATTTCCCAATTCAATCCAGCCAAAAATCTTTCCATTGTTAACTGTGTATCCTCAATGATATTGGCTCGAATCATTGCTTCATCCATCTCTTTGTAATAGTCTTCTACACTTTTAGACCCTTGCCTCAAATCCTGCAACTTGTAACATAATTTTTGAGAGTAGTAATTAGGTACAAAATGTTTCCTCATTACTACTTTCATCTCTTTCCAAGTCATGATTGGCCGCTCTCGATTCTTCTCTTTGTTAATCATCAATTGATCCCACCAAGTAAGAGCATAACCAGAAAACCCCATAGCTGCAAACTTGACTCTCTCACGTCCATAAATCTTTTGACTCTCAAATGCATGCTCAATATTCCTCTCCCAATCAAGATATAATTCAGGATCATATCCTCCTTGAAATGATGGAATGTTCATCTTAATGATTCATTAAATTGATTAAAGGAAGGTTTTTTTTTTTGCTATACATAACATAAAAGTAGATGATTATAGGACTCTATATGGACGGATATATATATGAATAAATATGGATGGCTAGATAAGAAAGTATATATAGATATGGGATATATGTGAATACTTAAGAAAGATATGAATGAGACAAATATGGATATGGATATATATGGATATCTAGATATGAATAAATATGGATATGAATAAAATAGATATGAATATATATGAATGAGATATATATGGATGGATATGATTAGATATGAATAAGACATATATGAATAAATATTAAAATATGTGGATAAATATATGTATGAATATGGAATGGATAGATATGGGTAAATATGAATGAGATATATATGATATAGATAAGATATGGGTAAATATTGATGATATAGATATATAATTAGATAAAAAATGAAAATAATAATTAAAATACTTAAAAAAATGAAAATAAAATAGATAATAATAAAAAAACGAAAATAAAAAGAAAAAGAACGAAAACTAACACAAAAAAATTGAAGTGGACAGGACACGAACGGACAAGACACGGAATTAAACTGGAAGGAAAAGAAAAGAGAGACACGACCTGGTTCTTGATACCAAAATGATAAGAAAAAGAAAGACACAACCTGGCTCTGATACCAAAATGATACGATCCTCGCCGGAAGGTTTAGATCGCAGCCCAGGAACAAGAGTAGACACGACGCGGAAATGACTTGGACAGAACTAGAAACAGAACGATAATAGGAATGGAAGTCCAGCAACCCTAATTCAACCCTTCAAATGACGTATTCCAGACGAATCTCATATACGCCCCAAGAAGCTGAAGAACTAACGAATGCAGAACGATAGAAGACACCACAATCGGATGTGTAAGTCCGGTTGATAAGTCAATTCGAATTTCAAGGTAATCCACAAAAATTCTTGAGCTTTCAGAATTGGAGAAATAAACTCACAAATATTATTAAACTAAAAACTGAATTACAATTAAAATATGAAGCCCTATTTATAGGGAGAAAATCAAATCTCTAAACCTAATCTAACTAGGAAAAGAAATCAAATCTAGAAATCAATTCTTGCTAAAAATCAAATCTAACAAATCTAGAAATCAAATCTTGCTAAAAAATCAAATCTAATAAATATCAAATCTTCTCTTTTCTTCAATAGTATCTTGATATATCTTTATCTCCCATAAATCACAACCTCAATAATTTAATTAAGTCTAGATGACTTAATTAAATACTTCAATTTTGGACCCTTCAATAATTTAATTAAGATCAAATGACTCAATTAAATCCTTCAATATTGAACCACCTTGATTCTCATCAAAAGTGCTACAAATACAACCAGTCTGGGCATCACAAATATTATTGTCCCCTCATTAAGAAGGGTATCTTGGGTACATCTTATGTTTTAGTTGTTGAAACATGTTTTGTGGCGTGTTCTACTATCTCTTGGATAGTAAATACTGGTGTCACTATCATGTTTGTTTATCTCTGCATGGTTTATGCAGACAAGACAACTAATGAAGGCGTGATTACTGTAAGCTTGGTAAATGTTGTTAGAGTGGTGGTTGTTGCAGTCGGAGATATGCACTAAATCTTTTTCGGATTGTGTTGTAGTATTAAAGGGCGTTTTAAATGTGCCTAATTTTTGAAAGAATTTATTTTCAGCTTCGAAAACTGTTTCTGGATAGATATTCTGTTATTTTTAATAACAATGATGTTATTATGAGAAACAACTCTTTTATCTATTCTGGCATGTTGGAAAACTCCTCATATACTATTACTTGTGTATATCGTTCTGCAACTAAACTCATGCATATTCATCGTTTAAAAGAATAGTTTCTTCTATTTTGAATCAACATATATTTGGCATCTAAGACCGGGTCATGCTAATTTGACTAGGATCCAAAGACTGATAAGTCGTGGATCATTGGAATCTCTCCAAGTTGAGCCATTCTCAGTCTGCGAATCCTAATTGGAGAGAAAGATGAGATTAAGGCCATTCTAAGGCTATAGGTTAAAAGCCAATGATATGTTGAAAATGATTCAATCTGATTTGTGTGGGCCTATGTTTATTTAAGCAAGAGGTGGTTTTGAGTATTTCGTGACTTTCACGAATGATTATTCAAGGTTTGGATACATTTACTTGATGCGCCACATGTCTGAATGATTTGACAAGCTCAAATAATTTAAGACTTGAGTGGTGAATTGAAAAGTTAAAAGTATCAAGTCACTACGATTTTATTGTAGTTTCTAATACCTCAGTGCCAAATTTAGGCAATACTTATTGGATAACGAGATTCCATCTAGACTATCTGCGGCTATTTTTCCGCAACAAGTTGGCGTAAAAGAGAGAAGAAACATAATTCTTTTGGAGATGGTGAGTTATGCCACTTTGCCCACTTTTGTTTTAGGTTAGGCCTTGGAAACAGCGGCGTACCTTCTGAACTTAGTACCTTCTAAGTCAATTATAAAGACTCTAATAGAATTGTGGATTGGGCGAAAGCCTAGTTTAAAACCATATTCTGGTATAAGGATGCCCAACATGTGTGTTGGATAAGGAAATCAATGAGTTGGCACCTAGAACGGAAGTACGACTGTTTATAGAATATCCTAAGGGTACAAAAGGCAGTTGCTTTTATAGTCCTAAAGAATTAGAGGGTGATGGCTAATACCAATGCCCGATTCTTGGAGGAAGACTATATAAGTGAGCATAAATCCAAGAGTAAGATCATTCTTTATGTGTAGAAAGGAGACAATGGTACATCGAGTGTACTAAGTGTTATACCACAAGACACTGCACAACGTGTTGACTCTGGTATATCTACACATGTACTGCCTTGTTGTAGTGGGAGAGTTGTTCAATCTAATCATTTCATGGATGTGGAGAGTCTTCGAACTTGGTCCACATTGGTGAACATGAAGCGAGTCGTTTCATGGGTGTGGGAGAGTCTTCGGACTTGGTCCACATTGGTGAACATGAAGCAAATCGTTTCCTGGGTGTGGGAGAGTCTTCGGACTTGGTCCACATTGGTGAACATGAAGCGAACGATCCCTGAACTTACAAAGAGGCAGTTCAAGATGTAGATGCGATGTCTTGGCATAAGTCTATAGATTCTGATATTGAATCTATAGATTCTATGGATGGGTACGACCTTCAGATCTTCCTAAAGGAAATATAGCCATTGGGTGTTAGTGGGTCTATAGGTGTAAAAGAGGATCTGATCGAAAGGACATCGCATTTAAAGTATGGTTGGTGGCGAAGGGATTCACTCAAATAGAGAGAATCGTTTGTGATGATAATTTCTCACCTGTAGCCATGCTGAAGTCGATCTGCAATCTCTTATCCATAGCAGATTCCATGGAATTTGAGGTTTGGCAAATGGATGTTATGACAATTTTCCTTAATGGAAATCTAGATGAAGACATTTATGTGCGGTAACCTTAAGGTTATGTAAGGAAATGCTAAGAGTATCTAGTTTGGAAGTTAAAGAAGTCTCTTTATGAACTTATACAAACTTCTGGATCTTGGATTATTCATATTGACAAGGTAATCAAATCCTTAGATTTGAAAAATGTCATGATGAAAGTTATGTGTACAAAATGAGCAATGGAAACGTGGTGGTATTCTTAGTACTGTACGTAGACGATATCTTCTTATTGGCAACAACTTGAGGGTATTGTCGGATGTATAGGTGAGGCTGTCGAAATAGTTACAGATGAAGGATTTGGGAAATGCTATGTATATTCTTGGTATTAAGATCATTCATGATCAAAATAAGAGAATGTCGCATTTGTACCAAGCTTCCTACATCAAAATTGTTATTGCCCTGTTTAGCATACAAAACTCCAAGAAAGGATTTCTACCTTTGTGACATGGAGGTCCGCTGTCTAAGGACATGTGTCCTAAAATCCCTGACGAGATGAAGGAGATAGCTAAGGTTCTTTATGCTTCGGAAGTAGGAAGCCTTACGTATGCTATGTTTTTTACTAGACATGATATCTACTGTGCAGTTGGCATGTTGGCAAGATATTAATCTAACCCGGGTCTGGGGAACTAGATTGCGGTAAAATATGTTCTCAAGTATCTGAAAAGAATTCGAGATTATATGCTGGTTTACCTATTAGAAAGTCTGGCCCTTTTGGGTTATTCAGATTCAGAGCTAATTGAGATATGAGAAAGTTAACCTTGGGTTAAGTGTTTACCTTGGGAGGCGGATCCATATTACGTGGCTGCTTCAGAGGCTGCCAAAGAAGCTGTCTGGCTTAGAAGCTTCTTGTTGGACTTGGGGGTGATTACGAGTATGCCTAAGTGTATCACAATTTGTTGTGACAACACCGGTGCAGTAGCAAACTCGAAAGCACCTAGAGCCCATGTGGCAAGTAAACACATAGATAGACGGTACCATATTTTACAAGAGATCGTAAAGCGAGGTGATATGGTTGTGGAAAATTTGTTTCGTTGTATAACCTGGTTGATCATTTCACGAAGACTTTGGAAACTTAGATCTTCGTGAAACACGTAGAGGGTCTTGGTTGATGATACATTGCAGCTACACTTTAAGTCTAAGTGGGAGATTTGCAATGACATGGTGTATACTAAAAGTTTAGCTTTAGTATAAGTGGGAGATTGTTGGAGTATACTGTAAAGTGAACTTTTAAGCGAGTTTTGTCATGTACTTAATCTCCTGTAAATAACTAAAATAAATGTTATCACATTGTTGCAATCTCATGATTGCATGTATATCCACTTATCTTATATTGTAGACAATGTGGTGGGTGCATCATCGCACTGAAGATCGCATTGTTGGGTTCCTTATAAGATATAAAACGTATTCACAACTGAGATAGTTCTGGATAAACTATTATTTTAGGTTGTAATATAAACTTGAGATAACTAGTCATGGTTATTAGTTTATGCTAGTGCGTGGTGTCGCATTGAATGGATCGTGGTGAGACGTGTTCTTCTATTCTAACTCTATGAAGAACCAAGGTCTCGACGACTTTGATAATTCTTAACCCTAGATGTGATATTTAGATATATGCAAATGATTTTTTGTTACTTTGACTTACCATGGGTGATAATCAAAAGGATGATTCAATATGCTCCGTATCTTGGGTAACAACATTATTTGTATGTGTTTATATAGTCACATTAGGGAATCGTGTCCTAGACATCCAGGTTGATGACACCCCCTTAAGGAGATCATAAGTTTTATCGTATTAAACCCTGCAGGTAGAATTTATTCGGATACGATGATAATGTTGAGCGGATACTACTTAAGGAATTAAGATATTAATTAATTAATGCTGTGAGAGCTTTTAATTAATTAATGGATGTGCGTTATCATAAACATGGGGAATTAATTAAGTCAAATAGAAGCCCTGATTCACATCGGGATAGGATGACAATTGCAACATTAATTCCCTAGTGGAATGAAGTAATGTTATAAGTTCAAATTATATTCTGGGCTGAATATATGTGTTTGGACTTATGGGAGGCTCAATCCTATATGTTGGGAAATTTGGCTAAGTTTCCTTTCCCCAGTAGCTACTTGTTTAGATTCTAGTTTTGGTGTTTTGGTGGATCAAATCCTAAGTCCTACCAGCGTCAGTTTGTCTCTAGAATAGCTCTAGTCTCAAATGTAAAGTCCTGTTTAGGTCTTTTGAGTTGTAAGTCGCAGCTGATCAAGACTCATGCTGGCTACTGTTCACCAGCATGAGATGTACTTACTGTAGGGTTTGAGTCTACGATTAACAACACGAGTTGTTATTCAATTCGCAGGATCGTTCTTAGGGTATCAAAAATAAAACCAATTAAATAAACCATGCAAAGCCTATGCATGCTCCTACAAAATTAATTGTACAAGGATGGATTAGGGTTTGTACCTTTTTCACCGTTTGATCTACAGGACAGATCGGAGTATGATAACGGTGAAGAAACGTTCAGATCTGAGACGGAATACGAACAAAGCGATGGCTTTCTTCCCTTTGAAGAAATCGATGGCTCTCTCTCTTTGTTCCTACAGATCTGATCTTCTGATCTGTATCCCTTGCTCCTTGGAAATCTGGTGAGGATTATTCTACCAAGTTGATTCAGCCGGAGGATTTGATCAGAGAAAATCCCTCCTTCCTGAATGCCCTAGCCGCCGCCCTCTCTCTCTGTATACTGAGATTGTGTATCACTTACTATTCTGATCTAGGGTTTGGCTATTTATAGTGTTAGGATTTAATGAAAAACCCTAACCCTAATGGGCTTGAGCAGTGTGTGGGCC
>JAPKLW010000574.1:236552-308203 GCA_026898455.1 Plectranthus barbatus | reverse complement strand
CCACATTTTCCGCTGCTAAGTTATACCCTGATAATCCGGGACCAACACTATACCTTCTAGAGATCCGTGGCCTGGCCCAAATAGAAACCCTAGAAGATGTTTATAAATAGGATTTGTGGTTGAGAGAAAAACCTAATGACTCCATAAGTTCATGTGCTGAACGATAGCTAGGGTTTAATTCTCTCAAACACTGTTGTTGGTCCCAGATCAGAGTTATGATTAACGTGCAGCGGAAGTATTACAAGGGGTTGCACTCTCAAAACTGAGCTCGGTTAGTTCGTTTTAGATATATGAAAATTTAGTTTAGTCGAGCAGTTTAAGTGATCAGTTCAGATATACGCTTCAACACTTTAGGGAAGTGTTGAAGGTTTTAAAGATACAGTTCTAAACTGAGTAAGGCAGAAAGTTAATGAAAACTGTAAAAGACACACGATATTATAGTGGTTTGGATCCTTAACTCCTACGTCCATTCTTTGAAAATTACTCCGAAAAATCACTAAGGAAGTAAGGAATACACTCCTCACGATCTATAGCCAACCACCACGAAAGCCACCATTCACAGCAGACTGGATCACTCGCCGAGATAGATGTTTTTCACTCCTTCATCAATCCGTCGAAGGTTCTGCGTCTTCTCTGTGGACTGGTAGTCATTGGAAACGGATTGAGGACACACCTCCCTTCTCCTTCTCCAGTGGATGTATGGTTTAGTTCTTCCCAGAACACAACTGTTCGGCAAACGCCCGTAATAACCTATTCTCTGACAGAGAGATAGGCTGATGTATTCTTACTTGAAAAGTAAGAACACAAAGATTGAATATTAAGTCAGATGACTTAAACCTCGTGTACCAGGCAGGTCACACGGTGAATCTATGAAGATTCTTTGAGCAGTTAAGCCTCGTGTTCAATAAATGAACCACAGAGTAAATGCTGTAGGATTAGAGCTTTGAATGCTTCGAGCTTTGATTTTGGCAGAGTAACAGTAAGAATTTCGATGTTCGGATAGTTGTTTTTCTGTTTTTTCTGCTATTTATAGGCGGGTATTTGAAAAGTATCTGATAGAGACAAGGTAGTCGTCGTCCAATCAGCGGCCATAATCTTTCTAAAAGCAGACCTGCTCTTCTGCCTTTTTCTGCGTACGATTGTCCTTTCTCTGAGACAGTTGGTACTTGACGTGTTAGGCTTGGCAACATTAAACGCCAGTCGCAACTGCCTCAACTGTTGCTCCTTATCATTGAGATTCCAAGGCTTTTTACAATTGTTTAGCTCTGCATTCTTTACGTGCTCTCTTACGTGTGTGATTTCTTGTGTTGAAACTGAGTTGCTCTCTCTCTTCAATTTCTTGTACATTTGAATGTGAAAACTGAGTCTACAGTTTTCAGTCCTTGTAAGTTCTATGCTGTTTCCGAAATGTAGTTCCTATTTTTGCTTGTTACGCTGCTATGCTCTCGTATTCTTCTGTGGCTCTGTCGAACTGTCATAATAGTATCCTTGCTCGTTATGTTCCGACAGTTTTAAAAAGTGTTCCTCAGTTTTTGGGTGGTTGCTTCCTATCGAACTATTACAACTCAATAGTCTTATACAAGGATTACAGAAGCAATAACTCTAAGCCTAGGTATTCAGTTTTGACACATCAAAACATCAAACTAAAGGTGGGATTTGCAATTGAACACCTAACATGTTTCCCTCTTTATGATTTAGCACCTAACAATTACCCCCTTTTTGATGTTGTCAAAACCATACCACTACATCGAAACCATACTAAGTCGACATGAGGATACAATTGCTCTGAGTTTACAAAATAAGACTTTCTAGATCTACTCAGAACTGTGCTTCCTCAATGCTCGACCTACCCTAAATGATCTTCCCTTGAATTGGAGAGATATTACTCGATTAACCATCAATCATTTTAGAGAGAAACACATATTTGCTGATGATACTGGAAAATGTGAATTCAACTAAGCAAGGAGGCAATCAAGGTATGAGACAATGAGCATTTGTCTTCAAACCATCCGTTTCCAACTTTTCATTTATATATGATTATTATAGTACAGGAAAAGTTTAAGAAAACTGATTCAAAAACAAAAGAGAGATTCAATAGGTGAATACCATTACTCTTTCAGCTCGTCTTGATCTTCTTTGTTCTTCGAGTGGTCTTGATTTGAGGAGTCTGCATCTTTTGGCTTAGGAGTGGCAGTGAAGTCGAGGCACCAAGTGACATCCCAAAGTTCTTGGCCAATTCCTTGAACATATTTCTCTTGATTTCGTGGGCCTGTTTCATTGACTCCAACTCCAGTCTGATCCGCTTATCTCGCATCCTCCTCTCCTCTTCATTCTTGTTGAAAAATTCTAACCGCATCCTCAATAACTCATCTCTCTTTTCTTCCCCCTTTTTGACAAAATCAAAAATTGATGCAACTAATGTCTAAAGTTGCTGGTTAAGATGTTGCTTCAGTTCTTCATGCATGGCATTTACTGCACTAAGGGTGAGAGTAGGAGCTACTACTGATATATGATTTGGAGACAAGGGTCTTTCAGTGATAGTGAGTGCCCTTGAGTCTCCGCCTATTTGGCTCTGCGATGTAGCAGTGTATATCTCCAGATGCAGATGGGCAACTCTGGCTGCGTCTTCTTCTGCTCTTAGCCTAGCAGTTTCTGCCTCCTCTTCCATTTTCTTTGCGTCAGCAGCTGCTGCTTCTTCTTCTGCCTTTAGTCGGGCTTGCTCTGTTGCTAGTGCTTCAGCTTCCAGCCTCGCTTTCTCAGCAGTCTCTGCCTCCTGCCTGGCGTTCTCAGCTGCCTCGGCTTTAAGTCTCTCCTGCTCGGCGGCTGCAGCTTCTGCCTCTAACTTCGCTTTCTCAGTGGCTTCAGCTTCTTGCCTTGCCTTCTGAGCGGCTGCTGCTTCAGCCTCCAGCCTCGCTTTCTTAGTAGTCTCTGCCTCCAGTCAGGCCTTCTCAGCTACTTCGGCTTCTTCTTTGGCCTGTTTAACTACAGATTCTTCAGCTGTGAGCATGACCGACAGTAGGATTGCTCTGGCAAAAGTTTCTTCTTCTTCTTTCCTCTGCCTTTCCTATGCTTCCTCCCTCAATCTGTTCAGCTCTTGTGCTTCTTCTTCCTTCAATTGAGTGATAAACATCTTATACTCTTTTGCCTGGAAGACTGCTCTAATTTGTGCATGACGTAACTCGTTCAGAGCATCTTGGTATTCATCCATCCTTCTGCGAATGCTTTCCAGAAGCGTCTCTGCTTTATCTTCAGCGATAGCTTCAGCATGATCATTATAAAAAACAATTCCCCCTAAATCCCAGAGGGGTGCCTCTCCTTTCTCCTTGACATGGTTAGAGACCTCATCGTCACTTGAGTCGGAGGTTGTATGGCCATCTTCATGAGAAACTGACCTTTGAGATGTGGTCTTCTCCAAATCGGATGAGCTACAACACATCTCCTCCGGTGTGTTTGTTCCTCAGGTGAGTGAAGATTAAGAGCTTTGAGCTGCACTTGCTCAAACGCTTCCTCAGACATGATGTCTGGATTTATAAATAGCTATTGTAGTTGGGAGGTTTGGCTAACTCCTTCAGGGGATTCAATGAAAATAAGCTTCTTCTGAGCTGCCATCCTCCTGGTTTGGCTTGTCTTGCTAACAGTTTGCTTACCCTTTTCAAGACGGTGCATTCTCCTTCGAGAATAGTCTCTAGTTGTTATTGGTGCCTCCTTGTTCTCTTCCGAGGCTCGTCAACAGTCTGTTCCACAATTTTCTTTCTCTTGCTTGAACTTGAAGAGGTAGAACCCTTTTCTTTGGGTTTCCTCACTGTTCTTGAGGTGCCAGTTCTCTTCGTCTTTTGTGTATCTTCGCCAATTTGAATTGGTGGTATGAGGGCAAGATCGGCTTCCGATATGATATCCACGACCATTGTTCTGAAGCTGGCATCTTCTTTACCATCACCAATACCATCATTGCCATTATTATCATCATTACCGCCATCATCTCCACCTTCACTTGGAATTGTGATGTAGATTGGGTCTTTTGGTGGGATGAAATTTGGGGGCACAAGGTCTTCTTCCTCCTGTCGAAGATTGAGTATCCTCTCGATCAGGTAACTAACCTTCAATCCAAAACTGACACTTGAAGAAAATTTCCCTTGTTCTTCAATGGTGCGGTTCTTCTTTGCATTCTCCAGTAGTCGATAGAAGATATACTCAGCCCAATTTCCACCTGGATAGTCATCTAGAACAATCATCAGAGCGTACTTCGGGTGACTCAGTTTTGAGAATGATCCAGACCCACAGTATATCATGCGAAGAGCTATCTCGCTGAGAACCTTATAGAAGGGCTTTAATTGAGTAACTTTCGTCGCCGCATTGAAGATTCCTCTGTAATCTTCTCTCTTCCACTCATTCTAGCGCCTCTCCATCTCTGCATCGTCTCCTCCCAAGTAACTGGCTATCTGGACATCAGATATGGGTAGGTGCAGATGTTGAGCGAGAAGATCAGGACTAACAACAATGTCTCGTTTCTTGACTCTTGTCTTGAAGAATTTTTCATTCTTGGTGAATATAGCGTTCGAGTAAAATTCAGCTACCCGATGGGGCTTGAATCGCCTGGATGTTTTCGTCAAAAAGTGCATCAACTTTTCCTTCGTTAATTTATCTTCCAGTTCACGAACATTTCCTTCATCTGACGAGATTGAGTTGATGGCTTGCAAATTAGAATCTTTTCTTTGACAACTTGCCCTGCCCTTAAAGACTGCTTCTGAACTCCGTGTGATAGAACATCATCTTGGCTGATTTGGGCTAGTGTCGCATGTGATGTGTTCTCTGTTACTGTATATAGTTCAAGATTTTCGGAAGTGATGGAGCTTTCCCCTTTCTAAGCATTCTTCTTTTTGCTTTTTGCGGTTGACTTGAAGCGGTAGATGAGCATTAAATTGCAACTTAATCATTTTTGCTTCCGATCTGTCAAGTCATATCCTCCAGTGGTGACAACTTGGCACTCTTCTTTGATCTACTCATTTGTCTCACTATAAATACTCCTTTGACGAGGTAGAACTCATCAACTCAACAACTCATTTCCTTCCTTGATTTCTGACATACTCATCAACTCAACAACTCCAGTTGACATCGTAGAAGATATGGGTAGGATTACAATCTCGAGGAATAAGATCTTCGATTGTCGGAGTCTTTATGTTGAATACTGGAGATCTCCGAATGTCTACTATGAAAACATCAACAACCTGGAGTCCAATGGGTTGGACCGCTTCTTGTCCGTTCAGCTTGTTGCCTTTCAGAAGGATCTACTCAAGGTAATCACATATAACTCTACTATTTCTGAAGATGAAATCTCATTCAACCTCAACGGAGTAGAGATCCACTTGTCAGCAGACTTCTTGGCACAAGAGTTCCAGTTGCCTCACTGTGGGATACCTGTTATGCATTACCGAATAGATAAAACAGGTCCTGAGTGGTCGGCTTGGTGGGAGTGGAGGGGTAATGACAGCAGTTTTAATCCAACAACACCATGTGGATTCCTTCAGCCTCGATATCAGGTGTCATTTGACATCATAAATCACTGGTGCTTTGCAATCCTCTTCTGTAGACTAACTTCTCGCCACCTGTTTGGAGAGCGATGATGGCTTTTGAGGATCAGGCTGAGGTCGGATGGGATGCTTTCATCTTCGATCGTCTAAAGACGGCCATGCAAAATTTGCTAGATTATCCCATTTCATATGGGATGCAGTTAAGCTGGCTCCTTGAAAAGCGAATCCCTTTCTTCGCTGAGGGTACGTCAGGTTCGCGCCTGGAACCAACTGACTTCTACCCTCTGAGACTACGCTGACCGCTTTCTAAACTGCTTCCATCTGCCAAATGTCTCCAATTGCTGGCTTTCTTCGATATGCTGACTGTGGCGCTACCCCAAAAAAAATTAACTGATGTAATTTTTGTTTTGTTATACCCTTTTCTATGAACTGTGTATCCTCCTTTTCTTATCAATGAACAGTTCACTATCTATCTTTCGTATCTTCCATCCTTATGCGTATCTGCTTTATCTGAGCATTCGTACGTCCATAAATGTTTATTCACTGACATACGCTGGTTTCTTCTGAACTCTTGAACACTTGTCTCTTCCAGATTGGTTCATGTCAATTGTCAAGCATTTATGTTAACTTTTCAGATTCTGAATCTGAATCTGAATCTTGGACCGTTGTGCCCTTTTTGGAACGTCGTGTCTCTCATTTAATTCGATAGATATCCTTTCGAATCAACACAATTTTCTCCATAAATACTTCTTCCTTAGGGCATTGAGTATCCATCCAAAACAACGTCTTCCTTATCTTCAAGAGATAATATATCCTATCGCTCATATTTCCAAGAATTTAATCCAGATAAGGCTTCTTCCAGAATTCATCGTCATGACTTCCGCGAGCGATATTTCCATTGAGAGAAACAAGATCCTCAATCTGTTTGGATTGGAGGTTCGATATTTGACAAGTCCGGTGGTATATAACTCGATAATGAGAAGTCTCAGAGAAATAGACCTTGAACGGTTTGTGATCCGGATACCGTACAGATTTCTGGACGATACGCTGAAGGTGATTGCCAGCAAGTGCTACATCTCTGAAGATAATGAGATTTTTGGCTGAGTCCTTCTCAACCAGTTTCGGACTCCCTCAAGATGGTGTTCCACTTATGGATTAGCTCAAGGAGGTTACGACACCTGAATGGTCCTTTTGGCATCAATGGAGGGATATGAATGTTAGTTTCCATCCTATGGCTTCATCGAGGTGGTTGATGCCTCGATACCGCTTGATCTACGATTTTATTAATCACATGGTCATCGGTAATCCTCTAACGGATCATGATTTCTCGCCACCTGTCTGGAAGGCAATGATGGTCTTCGTTGATGAAGGAATGGTTGACGGGGCTTCCTTCGTGTTTGACAAGGTGCGATACTCCTTTGAGAATGTGCCTGACATCCTGATTCCCTTTGGGATGCAACTGAGTTGGCTTCTCGAACATGAGGTTCCATCTCTCGTCCAAGGCTGGCCCGGTGTTGAGGATTTTGACTTCTATTCTCCACAGCGTCGTCTTCATTCTTGATTGAGTGGTTGATCTTTTAAGATCTTGCTATGTAATCATATTTTTCTTTTCTGCTGTTGTAATGTACTTTTCAGAATTAAATGAAATCTCATTTTCGAGTTTCCAATCTTGATATACGTAACAACTGAACTGAGCTGATCTTCAAAACTGACTTGACTTTAATTCCACTCAGCTATTGCACGACACTATCTTCAGCATTGAAAGAGATTTTGATAGCTCAAAACTGTCAAACAGTTTGCATAGCACAGTTTCTAATCTCTTTCCTTAGAGATTTTATCAAACTCTGGAAGACCTAGTTCGATGCATAGCTCCTTGAATCGAGCCTCAAGTAGCGGTTTGGTGAAAATATCCGCTAACTGGTTGATGCGGTTAAAAGTTTAATCAAATTAAACTCCTAGCTACACAAGAATAAAATTTGTCAAATCCAGGTCCTTCTTCCCTTCGCCCGCTAGATTACCGGGATACTATAGCAAAGTCTAATAGCTAGGTAAGATAAAATCGTTGCGTGATTTCTATCAACTAGGAAATCAATTTAAACCTATGCTAACAACATATAACAAAGAATGAATTAATCCAACAAACAACATTCAAACAATTCTCTCCACACCTTGGTAAACTAAGACAAGCAAACACTCAAATGAGGTAGATAGGATGTTGAAATAAACGTAGATTTAATCCAATTATGTTAATCATTGATGTAAACAAGTTTTAATTCCTATGAGATTGAGCAATCGACCCTACACTCGTTAACCCCTTGTCACAGCGAGCTAACGGTTGATGATGCTAAGACTTGCAAACAGTCACGTTATTAAGCCCTAGACCACTCCAAATAGATCATCAATTATTGCCCTACGACCTAGCACCGCACATGGATTGGAACTAAAATCCTTAGGAGATTGAGCAATCGACCCTACACTCGTTAACCCCTTGTCACGGTGAGCTAACAGTTGATGATGCTAAGACTTGCAAACAACTACGTTATTAAGCCCTAGACCACTCCAAATAGAACGTCAATTATTGCCCTACGACCTAGCACCGCACAGGGATTGTAACTAAAATCGTATGAATCTACACTATTCACGACGATTTCGCCCGCGTGTTGGCTGCAACGTTCACGTCAACTACCTCCTAAGTTGGCTATTACCTACACCTAAGAGGTAAGGAACAAGTTCTAGTGCAATTCAAGCTCTCAAAGGAAAGTAAACAATCAATTATCAAACTTAATTTTCATGCATCCTTGTTCAAATCAACATCCAAATTGAATTAGAGCAACATACCTCTCAATTGTAACAATACAAAGTTGAAATCAAATACATCCTTTACAGTTGATAAGTAGAAAATTAAATCTTCCCCAATTGGATTTGCTAGGTCTTGATCTACCCCCTTGGATCTTCAATTCTCCTCCTAGGATTGATGATTTAGCTCCTTGATAGGTTTTGGAAGATATGGAAATGGAATCGTAGAGAGAGTTTAGGAGGTGGTTATTTAAAATTATGAAAAGTTATGAATTAGTTATCAAAATAACCGTTTTCCCCTTTTATAATGAGCAAACAGGGCCTCGGATCGCCCGAGCCAAAGTTGGCTCGCCCGAGCCATGCTGAAAACTGCCAAATGTTGAAAATCACGTTCTGGCTCGGCCGGTCGGATTTGGCTCGACCGAGCCAACTCTCTGTTGGCTTGGCTCGGCCGGTCCTGCTTGGCTTGGCCGGTCGAGCTCTCTGTCCAGCTTGGCTCGGCCGGTCCTGCTCCGCTCGGCCGGTCGACGCCTCCAAACTCCAAACTCGTGCGATTTTCCTCTAAAACTCCACCAAAAATGCTAGTTTATGCTCAAAACCTATCCTACAACATTCAAAACACAAAAACACGAAAACACAACAAAAGAACAACAAAAACATATGATATGAGAGTAAAATGGCCGCAAACATGCACGCTCACACATCGAAAAATAGGTCATTTTACGCACATATCATAATCCCCCAAACTTGAACCTTTGATTGTCCTCAATCAAAACAAAGTAAAGCCATTAACCTACCTCGTGCAATACCTCATAACTCATCAAGATCATCTTAGCATGTTCAAGTAAAATGAGATTATCACCTAACTTTGTTACAAGGTTAATGCTAAGGACATGAACCACTCATCAAGATTGGATACAAGAAATGAAAGCACTCCCTCACGTGTTTAGGGAAGATGAGATTCACACAATCACAAGATATCGAGCTTGATTTCCATAAGCTTGCATCCATTCTCACCACTATACTACAACGAGTTAGTTTCTAGAATAAAAAAGGTCTTTCACGGGTTGTAACGTGGCTAACTAAAAGGTGGGTGGTTTTTGGCCAAAGTGACTAAACTTCTCAATTTCCCAAAACCCCCAAACTTGTTCTTTTCGAACCACTACAAACCCCGAGGCTTTTTTCCATTTCACAACACACACTTTCTTTCTTTTCTCTTTTCTTTTCTTTTTCATCATTTTTCAAATGCACCATATTCATTCATTTTGTCGGTGCCTCTTTTTTTTTCTTTTTCTAACACTTGCACCAAAAATTTCGTTGGTGCTACATTTTCTAGGATTCAAACCAATCCTTTATTTCATACCTTTCATTCCTCAACATTTCCCATCAATACAAATTCAATCAATTCCCAACCCAACTCTCATCACCGTATTCACCCTCATACACTCTTTCCCCCCAAACTTGATCCTAATTATATCAAAGAAGATTCACCAATAAAGCTCAATCACGGGGGTCAACGATACGAAAGGCAAAATAATAATAACAACCACCTTATACTCCTGGTGTGAAAGGTAGGACTAAGAATCGATGGCCTAAGATCATTTTCTAGTTACACACTCATGCCAATAGATAGAGAACGGATGCAAGTTCTAGATCTCGTACTCTCAATCTTGCCACTCACAAACAATATAGATATGACAATATCATGGCTCAAACCTCACAGCTTTTTGTCAAGTCCTATGCATTAACCACACACAAAACTTGGCAATTCAAAAGTTAAACTTAAAACATGCTTCGACAACTAGATTCCGCCCTATCATTGGTTGAGGTAAACATCAAACTCCACTAAGTAAATCATGATTAAATCTCAAGCCTCATTTGGGTTCATCACACACACACAAGCACACAACAATCCTAACAACAATCTACATGCCATAAAATGATTATAATAAATCTAATTGGTAGAAGGAACGATAGAAAGCGTTACCCAGCGGCACACCCGATCAAACCGCTCTCCATGCCTTATTTGTACCTACTGAATCAACACAAACACCACCAAACACTTGAGCATAAAACAAACCAATAAAGCTCTCATATCCACCAAACTATCCACAAACCAAATATCAACAATGATAAGATCATATCCAATAGTTCCACCATTCAAACCAAACCAATAATCCAAACCACAAACCATGCATAATAGGAAGTATTCAATCATGCCAACTCATTAATAATTCCATCTACAATCACAATCAAACAATCCTCAACCATATTCACTTCCAACACCTCTTTCCACCATCATTCCACTATCCAAAATCTATACACATAAATCATTTTTCCACTAGCTCCACCAAACATACCATCAAAACCAATGTTCAACAAACAAATCCATTCAGCAAACTCAAACCCATGAAAATATCCATATATATCATCAAGATGAGCATAATCCACAACATTCATCCAAGGTAGAATATCAATATAGATACAACCAAATCGAATCAAATCCAATAAAGGGTCAATATCCAACAACTAAACTAATTTCAAGATAAATGATAGGAGATAGAGAAGTATAAACCAAGGCACCGCCTACCGGCACATCCCCCCAAACTTAGACAAATGAGACTAAGTTTGCAAAAACGGTGGACAGTGCATCGTCACTCCTCTTGATCTTTGAGTTCCTCCCTACAAGCACAACACCAAACAAAGTAGACATTTATTCAAAATCAAAGCAACTAAAAGAAATTAAACAAAAGAAAGAAAATTGGTTGGGTTGCCTCCCAACAAGCGCTTCCTTAACGTCGGTAGCGAGACGACCTTACCACTTCATCCATTATCAAAGATCGTGTGAGTTTTTAATACACCTTTCTTCCTTAATCGACATTTACTTGGAAGCAACTTGTCCAAGGCGATCTTTCTTTCACCCCTTTCATCTCTCCAAGGAAGATTGATTATCTTAAAAATCTCAAATGTCCAAGGTGGTGATTCCTTCTTTGATTTGATCTCCGAGTCCTCATCTAAATGTATCCAAATTGTATAAGGCTCGACTTATTCCTCATTTGGATTTATCTTTGACTCCTTATCATTTCCTTTCCCGATCAAATCATACGATTCATCCACTATCTCTCCTAGAATCACCTCATTTTCCCTCTTATCTATCACTAATGAAGGAAAAACAAACACCATATCACCACTTGGCCCCCCCGACATAATTTCCTCATCATTTTTCTCTTCCTCATCTTGTTGTACCAAGGTCGGGACTTTTTGCAACTCCTCAAGTGAGAGTATCTCAAGAGCACCATTCTTTTCATCTTCAATGACTTGCAACTCCTCCTTGGTGTCTTCATTATCTTCATCTTCTTGGAGTAAAGCTTCTCTTTCATTCTTTGGTTCTTTCTCTTGAATCACCTTTACTCTTGTATCTTGAAATCTCACTTCCTTAAGTACTATTACCGCATCCTCACATTCATCTTCCAAAATTTCCTTGTCAATCGGATATTCTTCCACTTGAGGTTCCTCACTCACCTTCTTCAAGATATCGGTTAGTTGCATTCTTAACTCCAAAAGCCTTCCCTCAAGCTTATCCGGTTTCCTCTCCAAAGCTTCTTGAGATGCTCTTGCTTCTCTAACTCTTCCATGATCATGGCTACCCCATTCATCAAAATGAACTCTTGTTATAGATGGATTCCAAGTATGATTGTCATAATGTCTACAAGGAGATTATCCATTAGATGAGGGATAGTTCATGTTGTTCCAGAGGTCACAATTCCCCCACTTATCTCCATATCTTTCATCTCTAAGCTCCACATCTTCATATCCCTAACTAGACTTCATAGTGTGGTCATGTCTCCTCTCTTCCATCCATGGGTAGCTACTATTCAACATTTCTTCAAATACCAACCGAAGTGGCCTCCGTGGTCTTTGTCTCTCCATCATCTTTGCTCTCATCTCATCCAATTCTTTTTGGAGATTGTTAAACCTTTCCGAGTGAATTCCTCGATGGTTCTCCATTTGACTCCTACCAAAGATCAACAAACTCAAAGTACCAACATATACAAAAACAAACAACAAATAATTCACATAAGCAAAAACACAAACACCTAGCCTACAAGCTTCGCTTTTCCCCCAATATCTAGCAACCTACTAAATGAAGTCCCCGACAATGGCGCCAAAACTTGATGCGGCTAAAAGTTCAATCAAATTAAACTCCTAGCTACACAAGAATAAAATTTGTCAAATCCAATTCCTTCTTCCCTTCGCCCGCTAGATTACCGGGATACTATAGCAAAGTCTAATAGCTAGGTAAGATAAAATCCTTGAGTGATTTCTATCAACTAGGAAATCAATTTAAACCTATGCTAACAACATATAACAAACAATGAATTAATCCAACAAACAATATTCAAACAATTCTCTCCACACCTTGGTAAACTAAGACAAGCAAATACTCAAATGAGGTAGATAGGATGTTGAAATAAATGTAGATTTAATCCAATTAAGTTAATCATTGATGTAAACACATTTTAATCCCTAGGAGATTGAGCAATCGACCTTACACTCGTTAACCCCTTGTCACGACGAGCTAACGGTTGATGATGCTAAGACTTGCAAACAGCTACGTTATTAAGCCCTAGACCACTCCAAATAGAACGTCAATTATTACCCTATGACCTAGCACCGCACAGGGATTGGAACTAAAATCGTATGAATCTACACTATTCACGATGATTTTGCCCGCGTGTTGGCTGCAGCGTTCACGTCAACTACCTCCTAAGTTGGCTATTACCTACACCTAAGAGGTAAGGAACAAGTTCTAGTGCAATTCAAGCTCTCAAAGGAAAGTAAACAATCAATTATCAAACTTAATTTTCATGCATCCTTGTTCAAATCAACATCCAAATTGAATTAGAGCAACATACCTCTCAATTGTAACAATACAAAGTTGAAATCAAATACATCCTTTACAGTTGATAAGTAGAAAATTAAATCTTCCCCAATTGGATTTGCTAGGTCTTGATCTACCCCCTTGGATCTTCAATTCTCCTCCTAAGATTGATGATTTAGCTCCTTGATAGGTTTTGGAAGATATGGAAATGGAATCGTAGAGAGAGTTTAGGAGGTGGTTATTTAAAATTATGAAAAGTTATGAATTAGTTATCAAAATAATCATTTTTCCCCTTTTATAATGAGCAAACAGGGCCTCGGCTCGCCCGAGCCAAAGTTGGCTCGCCCGAGCCATGCTGAAAACTGCCAAATGCTAAAAATCACGTTCTGGCTCGGCCGGTTGGATTTGGCTCGACCGAGCCAACTCTCTGTTGGCTTGGCTCGGCCGGTCCTGCTCCGCTCGGCCGGTCGACGCCTCCAAACTCCAAACTCGTGCGATTTTCCTCCAAAACTCCACCAAAAATGCTAGTTTATGCTCAAAACCTATCCTACAACATTCAAAACACAAAAACACAAAAACACAACAAAAGAACAACAAAAACATATGATATGAGAGTAAAATGGCCGCAAACATGCACGCTCACACATAAAAAAATAGGTCATTTTACGCACATATCACTGGTCCTCCGTTCTTATATATTCCACCGAGATGTCTACTTTCTTCACATGATCTTTGATGAAATGATGACGAATACCGATGTGCTTCGTCTTGGAATATAGAACTGGATTCTTCGAAATGCAAACAACACTGTTGCTATCGCAATGTATCGGTACACAATCAGTTTCTATTCCATAATCCTTTAGCTGCTGTTTTATCCAGAGTATCTGAGCACAGCAACTTGCGGCACAACATATTCGGCTTCTGTAGTTGACGTGGCAACCGAATTTTTCTTCTTGCTGAACCAACTGATCAGTTTGTGACCAACAAATTGACAAGTTCTGCTTGTGCTCTTTCGATCAATTCTGTAGCCTCCAAAATCTGAATCTGAGAATCCATTTAGCATGATTCCATTAGTTTTGGGATACCAAATACCAGTGATTCAGTCTTCTTCAGATATCTCACTATCCTCTTAGCTGCGTCCATGTGAGATTTCTTTGGATTCACCTGGAATCTTGCACAAACACCTATTGAATAAGATATGTCGGGTCGGCTTGCAGTTAGGTATAGCAAAGATCCAATAATCCCTCGATAAGCAGTTGGGTCAATTGGTTCTCCTTCTTCATCAAGAGTGATCTGAGAACTGGTGCTCATCAGAATCCTTAATGACTTGGTTTTCTCAGGATAATATTTATTGATCAAATCTTGAGTGTATTTCTTCTGCTGATGAAAATCCCTTCAGCTGATTGATCCACTTGTAGACCCAAGAAATACGTCATTTTGCCCATCAAACTCATCTGAAACTTGTTTTGCATCAGTTGGGCAAACTTCTCACAAAGACTTGTGTTCTTGCTTCCCAAGATGATGTCATCTACATAAATTTTGACTAACAAGATGTCTTCTCCATCTTTTATCTTGAACAACGTCCTATAAATCGTCCCCTTCTCAAAACCATTATTGAGCAAAAATCGAGAGAGCGTCTCATACCAAGCTCTAGGTGCCTGCTTCAATCCATACAAGGCTTTCCTCAGTTTGTAGACTTGATTCCCTTGCTCGAAACATGGGGGTTGTTCGACGTAGAATTCTTCCTTCAGTTTGCTGTTGAGAAAAGCACTCTTTACATCCATTTGAAGAACTATGAAGTCGTGATAGGCTGCATATGTCAACAATAGCCGAATGGTCTCCAGTCTGGCAACTGGTGCAAAAGTCTCATCAAAATCAACTCCTTCACATTGAGCATATCCTTTGGCAACCAATCTTGCTTTATTTCTTACGATGGTGCCAGTCTCGTCTCTCTTATTTTTGAAGACCCATTTAGTGCCAATCACAGATTGGTGCATTGTTCTTTCCACCAAATGCCATACATTGTTGCGTGCGAATTTTGCTAATTCATCTTGCATCCCGTTGATCCAATCCGCTGATTGAAGAGTTTCAACAATTTTCATTGGTTCAATCTGGGATATGAAGCATGACATCAAAGCACTGCCTTGTCTCGTGCAAACTGGATTTCCGACATCATCCAGAACGACTTCTATCAGATGGTCTCTTTGCCAACTAGGCTTCTTCATAGGTTGGACTTCAACGAGGGCTTCTGAAGATCTGGTTTGAGCTGAAACTTCTTGATCCTGACTGGATGACCCTTCTTTTTGTTCTAGAACTGGGATCTCCCTATCCACTAATTGATCAGCAAGAACTATTTCTTGAGCTCCCTCAAGGTTGTCTTCGTTGGCTTCAAGTTGTTCGACTTCCCTAATAGTTGTATTAGTTTCTGATGGCTTCTCTTCAGTCTGACCATCATCTTGTGTATTTCTTGAGGCATTAGCAGTGATATTGGCATCATCGGCCCTCTCGACTGTCTACAATTCAGTCGAGGCAAATGTTGTCTCAGAGTCATCAATCATAGATCTAATCAGAGGAACTGTTCTATTTTGATCAAGATCAATTTTAGATTCCTCAACGACATCCTTGATCTCATGATGTTCCAGACCTAGCTCTTTAAGTGTCCTGCGCACTAAAATAGCTTGATAAAAAATAACATGACAAGTTATCTCCCCAAGCTGGGTAGCCTTATTGAATACCCTATATCCCTTGTATGATGGGTGTCCATAGCCAAGGAACACACCCTCATCAGCCTTAGGACTAAAGGTATCCAATTTAGACTTCCCGTTATTGTGAATATAACATGGTGAACCGAAAGCACGAAGATGAGCTAAAGAAGGCTTACGACCGTGGTAAACTTCGTATGGACTCTTGTGCAGCCGCGTGTTGAATGCACTTCGATTATTAGTGTAGCAGGCTGTCATCAAGGCTTCTCCCCAAAATCTTTTTCCTAGTTCAGTCTCAGCCAACACGGTCCTCACTGCTTCCTTGAGTGTTCTATTTCTTCTCTCAGCGAGGCCATTATGTTGTGGAGTTCTTGGTGTGGATTTCTCATGCACAATTCCAATTTCTGCGCAAAAATCCATGAGTGGCCCATTGCAAAACTCCGTTCCATTATCGGATCTGATTCTCTTGACTGTCACCCCTTTTTCATTCTAGATGTGGGTAATCAGTTCTGGCAGTTGAATCTTCACTTCGTCCTTCGATTTTAGCAGGATCACCCACGTGTATCTAGAGTAGTCATCAACAACTAATAATGTGTACTTCCTTCCACCAATCGTGGGTGGAGTGACTGGACTAAACAAATCCATTTGCAGCTGTTCCAAGATCCATTCTGAGCTGGCAGTTATCGGCCTACTCTTGAAAGAGACTTTCTTCTGTTTTCCGAACTGGCACGCTTTACATACTCCTCCCTTATGTAATATCTTCTGTGGCAGTCCATCAACTAAGTTGTGTTTCGCCAGATGTCGAATTGAATTAAAGTTTAGATGGCTCACTCGTTTGTGCCATAGCCAGTTTACTCCATCGGTTGAGATGTGTGCTACGAGACAGGTTCCTTCTTCTCAACTTGACCAATCTACTATGTAAAGAACTCATTTCCTGATGCTTCTGATCTTGGTCTTATCGGTCTTATTATCTATGACATGGCATCCTGATTCTTCAAAACTGACTATGTATCCACTCTCGCTTAATTGGCTGATGCTTAGAAGGTTGTGCTTCAGGCTGGTGACCAAGGACACTTTTTTGATTTTTCGATTATATACTGAAAGCATATATGATTAAGTGTTTTGTACACTGGTCTTCATATATGTGTTGCTACAACAATGCTCGTTGTCTGATGAAACAAACATACAACGAACCATAATATCCTATTATCTCGCCTATAGGGATGACCATATGGCGTGTAGGAGATCACAGAGGATCATATGAGTCATTTGACCTAGCGAGATATAAACAGTATCACAGCTGAGACAGTCCCTGGATAGGCTGTCGGTCTAAGCTGCGGCACATCGGTTCATAAGTGAGCTTATCCTAGCTACTTGATGTGTCGGTACATGGTTATGTATTGATGGGATCAACAGTGGGATGTGCCATTCTCATTGACATATGAATGAGCCAGGTCCCTAACATACTTCCTATGATCTTAAACCTAACTGAAGGATAAGGGGCACACACAGATTGACCACACTTTGATTTACCATGGTGGCGAGTCTTAAATGTACTCTTATACCCGTATTTTGGGTGTTGGCAATTTGTGTGTGGCGTGCTTAGGCTGGACGTTTAGGTAAGCATATCCGTTTCAAGATGGTGACATTCCCTGAGGAGCTCACAAGGTTCATTATGCTAAACCCTGCAGGTTAAATTATTTAATTCAGGCATAAGTGAAAAGGAGTGAGTGGTATTACTCAAGAAATAAGAGATTAATTAATTATGGCTGGTTGTCATAAGCCAAATTAATTAATGAATGTCTAAAACCTTTAATATGTGGATCATGCTAGTTTGGTGCAACCCGTTCCTAATAACGTGGTAATAAAGGGGCGAGTCTGCATTGTTACCGTGGTGAAGGTTAAAACAATGTTTTATTAATTAGTTATGTTCTGGGTTGAACAAGGAAGAATTAATTAATAAAGAGGGCCCACTTTATTATTTGCATCTGGTCCCTGGTCTGGCCCATGAACTGTTCAAGCCCATTAGGGTTAGGGTTTCTCAAAACCCTAACACTATATATAGGCCTTCTCTCTATCAGATCATTAAGTGATTTCAGTATATTGAAAGAATACAGCGAGATACGGCGATGGCTGATCTGAGGGAGAAACTGATCAATTTCTCCAAATCTCGAATCCAACTTGGTAGATAATCCTCACCACATTTCCAAGGAGCAAGGGAACAGATCAGAAGATCAGATCTTTAGGAACAACTGTCCACCACCATTGTTCATGTTCAGATCCAAATTTACTTCAGCGTTTTATTCTCCGATCTAGATCTGTAGATCAAACGTTGAAGATCAGGTATTCCTAAATTCCATCCTCTGCAATTAATTTTGTAGGAGCATGCGTAGGATAACTTGATTTATTTAATTGAAATTTATTCCTAATATCCTAAGAACAATCCTTGGCAAGAATTTAATTAATGGCAACGCATGTTGTCCATCGTAGACTCTACAATTGGTATTAGAGCGAGGTTGATGTTCTTAGGCTCTATCTTGGATAAATTTAAATTAAATAAATATGTATGTTCATGGATGAATTTAAATTGTCGTGGATGTTTTTGTTCTCGTGGCCTTCTCATTTTGGATCTGTTTTTCACCACGAGAAAATTCGTGGTTAGATTTAATAGGGAAAATCATGTAATAGATTTAGATCTATTTTTGTATTTTCTTTATTTTTTTTCAAATCTGTAAAATTCAGATCTGGAAGAAGAACGAGAAACAAAGAACGAAGAACGGAGAAGGCGACATGAACTAGGTTTCAGCCACCCCTCAGAACTCACCGACGGCTGCGCCGCTGGCGGCGACGACCATGGCGAGTGGTGGCGGCGGCCACAATGGGTGGCGGTGGCAGGGTTTTTCCCTGCGGCTGGGCCGCACCCATCTGTAGCTGCTTCTCGCATTCCCGGCGAGCACTCGGTCCGGCATGGGTAGCGTGAGCAGGTCGACGGCAGTAGCAGGCGACAGAGGGGTTGCGCAGGCCGGCGGCGGTGCACGAGCTTGCCCGTCGCGCGCGTGCGTAAATGGCTTGTGCACTTCCTCTTCTCTTGACGTGCGGTCTTCTCTTTCGACGATCTGCAGCGGCTGCGACTCCATGACAGGAAGTCGCGAGCATGGACTGTGCACAGGGGTGTGCTCGGCGATGGTAGCCGACAAAGGCAGGGCCGTGTGCTGCTAAGCACAGCGGTTTTGCTGCTGTGGCTGCGGCTGCTGGTTCGCGTGCATCTCTGGATGTTCTGGGGTCTGGCGCTGTCAGAGGTGGCGTTGCTGTCGCCGGCGAGAGACGTGATGGGGTCTGCTGTGATGGCCGGCGACGGGTGGCTGCCTCAGAGGCGGCGGCGGCGGCTGGTTCAAGCAAGGTGGCGGCTGCTGCAAACTAGGGTTTCCAAACCTTAGGTTTTGCAGCAGTTTGGGCTGTGGCTCAGCCCTATCAGCCGGAGGCGGCCCGAAGTCTAAAGATTAGGCTTTTGCTGTCCTGTTTGGGCCTGAAACTCTAATTGCAGCCCAGATGCTGATTTCCCAGCCTGATTCTATTTTCAAGTCAAATGGAGGCCCAGTTTGAAGATCTGTACTGAAAAATAAATCTTGTAATAGTTAGATTTAATTTATTTTTCAGTTGTAATCGCATCTGAGGGGCCACTAGAAATTTTATTTGTTTATTTAATTATTTCTCGTACTGATGTGATTTATTATGTGCGCACTAGTAAATAATAGGAAAGCATGTTTATTTGCTTTAATTATTTACTATTTAAGCATGTTTTAACTTTTAAATTATAAAGCATGCTTTATGTGATTTATTTTATGTTTTAAATTGTGTCTATAAATTCCAGGATTCATATTAATTTATGATGGAATTTTAGATATGACATAATTTATGGCAACATAAAATAATGTGTGCGCATGAACCTTTAGAATTAAAAATACTAAGCTGGATTTTGGTTCTTTTCTAACCAAGATCATTAGACCTCCACAAATACGACCTCTCACTGGAAGTGAGGCATCTTGAAGCGTGAACGTCTACTCAAGTAGCTAGCGTTAGAGGTCCCTCACCAGGTCTGGTGCGATGAGGTTTCTTAATAAAACATTTAGTTTGAGATGAGAAGTGGGAGCCTCTGAGCAAACGTCTACTCAAGTAGCTTGCATTGAGACAACTTTCACTAGTCTCTAAGATTAAACTAAATGAGATAACAAAGGATGTGAGGGGCATGCGGCATGGGTCCAGTACGTATGCTAAATCGCTTCAAACATCCGGAGTTAGGCTTGTGGTTAATTATGGCTTAGATGTTGCCTGGAGTATAACTCATGAATGATGTCCCTGCTCCGGATAGGTGAACATGGTCTTAAGATCTCCAATATTAATTTCTTTTGCTTAAGATACCTGGTTTGTTAAGAAATTAAAGGACCTATTTTGGTCTGGTTCAGCGTTTGCCGTAAAAGTCTACTCAAGTAGCTTGCGGTAGATTAGCTTGGGCAATTGGAGGAAGTGAATTGCATTTTTTTATCTAAAGGTTCTAGCAATATTTGTTTCAACTGTTCGTAGTATGTGCTTACCTTAATTTAGCTTATTTGTTTTCAGATATGTCTATGAACAATGTCATTAATATCCTCGTTCAAAATCCTCTCAATGGTCCGAATTTCCTTGAATGGAAACGTAATTTGGATTATATCCTTGTCGCGGAAGAACACAAGTTTGTCCTTAAGGATCATTGTCCGCCAGTCCCAGCTGCTGGTGCTACTGCCGAGCGGCATCAGTCTTACGATAAGTGGATCAAGTCTAATAATGTAGTGAAATGCTACATGATGACCACTACGAGTAAGGTACTGCATCTGCAGCATCAACATTATGATAAGGCCTGTGAGATTATGGATAATCTAAAAGCGACTTATGGGGAGACGGACAGAACTGTCAGATTCAATCTCATGAGGGAGATTGTGAGTAAGAAAATGTCTGAAAGCAATTCAGTGAGAGAGCACGTGGTTGCCATGACTCACCTCATGGATGAACTAATGTTGCATGGTGGTGGTATTGACGCGGAAGCCCAAGTCGATATCATACTAAACTCTCTTCCCAAGTCTTTTGAAAACTTCAGGTTGAATGCTGTGATGAACAAGAAGGAGTATGCTTTTAATGAGTTACTCAGTGACTTGATGACGGCACAGTCCCTGATGGAACCCGAGAAAGCAGTTTTGGTTTCTTCCAGTAGCCGCTCTGCTGCTCCTAAACGAGCAAAACCTATGAGAACGACTAGGAATAAGAACAAGAAAACTGCTGGTGGGAACAATGGAGTTTATGTTCCAAAGAAAAAGGCTAGGAAAGTTAAAAGAAAGGGCAAGTGTTACCGCTGTGGCAAGCTAGGACACTGGAAAGAAAATTGTCCAGGTGTTAACACCAATGGACGAGGTAGGTCATCATGTTTAGTATCAGTTTTTTGCTCCTTGTGAGTACTGGTTACTGTGAATACTAATCATGTTTTGGCTGCGCTGTGTAGAGAATCAAGCTGATGATAATGCTTGAGGATGACGGGACTACCAACTCCAAGGAAGATGCTGGAGATTGTTCTCAAGCTGTTGGAGTTATTTGCTGTGATTTTATGTTAAAAACTCTGTTTTGATTCAAGTATCTGAAGAGATGTTGTTTTGGTTTTGATAAACATATTTTTCATCTATTGTTATGGATTATCAGTTATTCGATAGAGTTTATCTATCATGAATGGATAACAGTGTTTTCTATTATGGATGTCTCTTCATTACTTGATTACATAAACTATCAGTGTTCTAAGGTATAATTTAAAGAATCTCTATAGAGATAGGTTACATCAGTCTATGTTGTTTTAAGTAATTCATGGAATTATGAATTCAATCCAGGTATTCCTAAGAATGGTACTTATGACAACTACTTAGAGGTATAAGATGATAACCAGGCCTTTTAATAGGCGAAGTGTATCTCTATAAGTTATTTCGTGTTTGCTCTGTTTTGCTGGTTTGAGTCTACTTCCGCAATTGCCTTAACAGGCATTGATACTGTAATCATTTAAGTTTTGGATATGTTTATCTAGTTCACTACAAGTCTTAGTCTCTTGCTTTAATCAAGAGCGTTCAAGACTAAGGTAGAGAATAAGTTAAACAAGACCGTAAAAACATTATGGTTCATTCATAATGGTATATCTTAAGTAATTGGGTTTTACAGTATCTGGCAGAGCAAAGGGATTGCATCCCAATTAGCTACACCTATTATCCCTAGATTGGGATAGTGTAGGTAAAACGAAATAAGATTCTTTAAAAGTTTATAAGTTATGCCAGTTTTGCCAAATTTTCGTTATGGGAACAACGCCAAAAGCAGTTGTATGTTTGCTTAATCTAGTATCTTCTAAATCAGTTCCAAATACCCTAGCAGACCTTGACTCTGTCAAAAGGGCAATGATGGGTAAATTCGGCTGTTAAGTTGATATAGGAAACTGATTGGTTGGAAGAAAGGTTTAAGCTAGTACTGCTTTGTGGGCTATTCCAGGTAAACGAAAAACATGGATGATGTGTGTATCCTAGATACAAGCAAGTTGTATAGAATGGAACCATGAATTCTAATGTGAGATTGTTCTCTAACGTTTTAGAGAAGACAATTCAAATCCCTCAGGAAATACCCCGTGGTAATTGAGCATACCTTGGAAGGTATGGTACCAATCGCACGGTCACCTGTGTAAGGTGGTAAACCACAAATTAATGCACCATTAACTGACAACGTAAAAGGAGCATCGTTGCAGTGGGAGGCTGCCTTAACAGGCCTAATGGTACTGGTTCGTGGAAACAGTCTCTCGACTTGTTCCCAGCTTAACGAACAACATCGTACTTATCCCTTAAAGCGCAATGAAGCTGTTAAGACAAACGATGCAGTTTAATGACGTCAAGTCATGAATTCAGAAATGAATCAGTAAAGGTTATGATTGTATATCAGGATCAGTGATTTCCAAATAACTTTCCAGCTATAGGCAACTGATTGATATACAAGAATAATACTCGAATGCTAACCTAGTATATTCGAGAGTCTAGGTTAGTGAGCAAGGTATGTTTCACAACAAGACCTTCTCACTGGATGCAACTATTAAACCAATTCGATTTCTTTTAACCATAACAACACATATGAATCTAACTATCTGGAAGATAGATGATATCATCCATATTTTATAAATGGGTACCTTGATAAAGGGTAATGACATCTATGTGCAACAACCAGATAAGTTATGTCCGGTATGGTGAGAAGCATCGTGTCTGGAAGCCAAGGAAGTTCAAGTATGAACTTAAAGGAGCTTCAAGGTCATGTAACAGACATTTCGATATTGTCTATCGGGAATGATAGTTTCATGTACCAATTATGTGTCAGCAGAAACGTGGTTTTCCTTGCACATTATGTAGATGGTATTTTCACATTCGGAAACGGAGTGGAGATATTATAAGGCATAAAGAGATTGTTATCTGAACAGTTTCAGAAGTAGGACTTATGAGATTTTGAAACATCTTTTGAATTAAGGTCTTGTGTTGTCAGAAGAAAAGGATGTTCCGGTATCTCAAGTCGCTTAAATTGATTATGTGGTAAGTCGTTCATAGCAGGAAAGATTGTTGTCTTTCTATATTGTAAATGAACAAAGTTAGATATCCGTAATGCTATAAGCATGTTAAACAGATATTAGTTCAACTCTGGATAGGCACATTGGTTAATAAATGAGCCTTGTGAGTTGAATGACATCGGATATCTAGCAGGATCATAAGGAAAGGAAATCGACCTCTAACTATGTGTTGGCCTTGGAGGAGGAGTTATAGGAATCTAACACAAACGTGTGTTGCGGATTCCGGTATGAAGGTTGAGTTTTTGACAGCTTCATTAGCTTCGCAAGAAGCAGTATAACTTCGGTGTTATCCTCTAGAGGTGTGTGTTCTGAGTTTGGCTAATAATATCACATGGAATTGTGATCATATTGGTGCAATGACAAGCTCAAGGGAACCCAAGACTCACAAGGTGGTGAAACACATAGGATATGTGGTATCACATCATACGAGAAATCGTGACAAGAGGTGACGTGAATGCAGTGGGAGTGATTGACAGTATAGACACACTAAATACTTTGATAAAGCAATGATATTATGCTTTAAGTATAAGTGGGAGATTGTTGGAATTATATACTGAAAGCATATATGATTAAGTGTTTTGTACACTGGTCTTCATATATGTGTTGCTACAACAATGCTCGCTGTCTGATGAAACAAACATACAACGAACCATAATATCCTATTATCTCGCCTATGGGGATGACCATATGGTGTGTAGGAGATCACAGAGGATCATATGAGTCGTTTGACCTAGCGAGATATAAACAGTATCACAGCTGAGACAGTCCCTGGATAGCTGTCGGTCGAAGCTGCGGCACATCGGTTCATAAGTGAGCTTATCCTAACTACTTGATGTGTCGGTACATGGTTATGTATTGATGGGATCAACAGTGGGATGTGCCATTCTCATTGACATATGAATGAGCCAGATCCCTAACATACTTCCTATGATCTTAAACCTAACCGAAGGATAAGGGGCACACACAGATTGACCACACTTTGATTTACCATGGTGGAGAGTCTTAAATGTACTCTTATACCCGTATTTGGGTGTTGGCAATTCGTGTGTGGCCTACTTAGGCTGGACGTTTAGGTAAGCATATCCGTTTCAGGATGGTGACATTCCCTGAGGAGCTCACAAGGTTCATTATGCTAAACCCTGCAGGCATAAGTGAAAAGGAATGAGTGGTATTACTCAGGAAATAAGAGATTAATTAATTATGGCTGATTGTCATAAGCCAAATTAATTAATGAATGTCTAAAACCTTAAATATGTGGATCATGCTAGTTTGGTGCAACCCGTTCCTAATAACGTGGGAATAAAGGGGCGAGTCAGCATTGTTACCGTGGTGAAGGTTAAAACAATGTTTTATTAATTAATTATGTTCTGGGTTGAACAAGGAAGAATTAATTAATAAAGAGGGCCCACTTTATTATTTGCATCCGGTCCCTGGTCTCGCCTATGAACTGCTCAAGCCCATTAGGGTTAGGGTTTCTCAAAACCCTAACACTATATATAGGCCTTCTCTCTATGAGATCATTAAGTGATTTCAGTATATTGAAAGAATACAGAGAGAGACGGCGGCGGCTGATCTGAGGGAGAAATTGATCGATTTCTCCAGATCTCGAATCCAACTTGGTAGATATTCCTCACCAGATTTCCAAGGAGCAAGGGAACAGATCAGAAGATCAGATGTGTAGGAACAATTGTCCACCGCCATTGTTCAGATTCAGATCCAGATTTACTTCATCGTTTTATTCTCCGATCTAGATCTGTAGATCAAACGTTGAAGATCAGGTATTCCTAAATTCCATCCTCTGCAATTAATTTTGTAGGAGCATGCATAGGATCACATGATTTATTTAATTGAAATTTATTCCTGATATCCTAAGAACGATCCTTGGCAAGAATTTAATTAATGGCAACTCATGTTGTCCATCGTGGCAACTCATGTTGTCCATCGTAGACTCAAACCCTACAGTTGATGATTATCCCAATTCTTTTCACGCATCCTTTTCCAATAACTTGCCATTTGAGATTGTCACCAAATGTAACTGATTGTCCTTCACACATTGTATAATCTGTGAACAGTTCTCGTTCTCCAGTCATATGAGTTTAGCACCCGCTATCGAATATCCACGTTCTTTCTTTGTTCATTGGTTGGCGTTTGCGCACCTGCAAGATAGAAAATATTATCATTTAGGTCTCCGTATCTTTTCGGGTCCGGGGAAGTCAGTTTTTTGGATCCATCCTTTCGGTATCCAGATTTGTTTCACTTTTACATCTCGTGAAGCTAAGTCATTCTTCGATGACTGATTAACCTTTCTCCTCAAAAAATATATGCTATGTGGATGCATGTGGGAAAATTTTGTGGTGTGTGAACTCTTTCTGACACTTCTGTTCCCAAAAGAGTCTCGAGAAAATGTTCTCGGTTGGTTAGCCTTCCTAGTCCTTGGAAAATAACATTGCTCTGACTCAGGCCTCGGATAGATGTTCCTCCTATTCAGATTAGTGTTATACCGAAGCCTAGTTTGGTTATAACTTCTCGGATATCTATCCGGTTCTTGAACTGACTTCTTAGCAGCATTTACATGTTGCTCAGTCGTTCTTGATGTCGAAACTGGATTCTTAGCATTTAGAACATGACGCTTGTTTAGTTTTGAAGGAAGATCAGGTTTTCTCTCGACAGTTAGTTTATACAGTTTTTGAACTGTCTGCACTCTTTGTCGAGATAATTGCTTAGAGTCAGGTTTTTACCAACATTTGGTCTTATCTTTTTGTGTGACTCCACTTTCTTCCAATTCATCATTAGAACTGAATTTTGTTTTAACAAAGCTTAAAAACTTTTTATCATTTCTAGAATTAGACGCATGCACATTCAAATTCTCTCCACAGTAACCAATCTCGTGCTTCTCAGACGGTGGTTTTTGAGCATTTAAAATTTCTTTCAGTTTTCATGAGCTTTTCTTAAAAGAACAATCACACTCAACAAGCTCAAGTTTTTTTAAGGACTCACACTCATTTGAAACATTTTCAAAATTCTTTAACAACTTGGAGTGTTCTTCCTTGAGTTTTTCAAATTCCTCACTGAGTGACCTCGTTCTTACAACTTCATCGGTCAAAACTGAAATTTCTAATTTCAGTGTGGCATTTTCACTAATTAAGACATCTTTAATTCATGAAACTTTTCAAATTCTTTAATGATAACATCGAGAGTAATGTCCTCTGAACTTAAACAACAAGGTTCAGGGCTCTCTTCATCAAATGAAGATGCTAAATGTAGAGGTAAATGAGTTGTTGCCACAATTTTGCTGTGTGACTCGTTGACCTCATAATCAGTGATGTCTTTAATGAGTGCTGCCATGTAGGCTAGAAATGCTTCTTAATCATCCTCGTCTTCTGAAGTGTAGTAGCCATCATCATAATCTGGAATGTCCGACTCTTTAGTTCTGGATATCATCGTCTTTGCCATAGCCTTTGAAGCTCTTCTCTCAAATAGCTTCCTCAGTCTGTCTCTCTCCTCTTGAGAGACCAGAGGACATTCGTACTTCAGGTGATCTGGAGATTTGCATTCAAAGCACGTGCGTGGCTCTCTCTTTGTAAAGCTTTGCTCACTTGTCTAAGCTCCTTTTGCTTTGGCTTTGGCCTTCTCGAGAAGTACGGCCAGGTTTCTCATTTGTTCCTCCAGTTGGGCAATTGATTGCTCAGTTTCTTTTGTGGAAACTGGCTGGTCAGTTTTTTTCTTCGAAACTGTCGTGGATGTGGCCTTTCCTGGAACTGACTGATGGGTAGTTCTGTGAAACTGATTTGGCTTCTTCTGACGTCTTTGAAACTCCCTTTTTACAATGAGTGCGACATCATCATTTGTTGTTGGGTATGTAGATCTGGCAGCTTCATTCTTGTTCACCATCTGGATGTCCCATTCATGGGTCTGAAGTTCTGCGAATAGATCTTTGGTAGTCATCTTCGAGAGATCTATTTCCTTTAAACTGGTAGCTTTGACGAACCAATCTTCTTTGGGCAATCTTGAGAGGATTTTGGCGTTCATGTCAGCCACGCTTTCTTCTCTTCCAAGGTTCTTCATCTCGCTGACAATGGCATTGAATCTCGCTTCCATCGATTTGATTGATTCTCCTGGTAGCATCTGGAAGGATTCATATTTGTCAATGACGACCTGCTTTTTGTTGCGCTTCATTGCTTCAGTTTCCTTTGTGAGCTTGATAATCCAGTCACACAACTCCTTTGCGCTGTTGGTCTGTACATAAGCTTCCTCCATGAGGGGATCTGGCAGCGATTGTAGGAGCATCTCTTAAACAATTGGATCAAGTTGAGCTTGTTTCTTGTCCTCGAGCGTCCATTCTTCTGGAGGTTTGTCTATCAGCTGAGGTTGTGGTGCTTGATAATTTCCTCCAGCTCGAGCTCCAATCTGAGTGTTGACTTTCTGAATCTTCTACGGGCCTACTGTCAACACTTCTTCCATTTCTGGATGATGGCTCTTCAGTAGAATGAGGGATCTCTTCTTCCATGCTTCAAACATATCAGCGTTGTACTTTGGAAGACTCAGAAAGTTCATCATCCTGAATATTCTGCTCGCTAAACTGACAGAAAAAAGTCAGAGTGCAAGGAAAATATGGATCCGGTCCTAAGCGACTCAAAACAGGGCAGTCTAAAAAGACTAACCTCGCTCTGATACCACTTGTTGGTCCCAGATCAGAGTTATGATTAACGTGTAACGGAAGTATTACAAGGGATTGCACTTTCAAAATTGAGCTCGGCTAGTTCATTTTAGATATATGAAAATTGAGTTTAGTCGAGCAGTTTAAGTGATCAATTCAGATATACCCTTCAACACTTTTGGGAAGTGTTGAAGGTTTTAAAGATACAGTTCTAAACTGAGTAAGGCAGAAAGTTAATGAAATGAAAACTGTAAAAGACATACGATATTATAATGGTTCGGATCCTTAAGTCCTACGTCCACTCTTCAAAAATTAATCTAAAAAATCACTAAGGAAGTAAATAATACACTCCTCACGATCTATAGCCAACCACCGCGAAAGCCACCGTTTGCAGCAGACTGGATCACTCACCCAGGTAGATGTTCTTCACTCCATCTTCAATCTGTCGAAGGCTCTGCGTCTTCTCTATGGACTGGTAGTTTTCGGAAATGGATTGAGGACACTCCTCCCTTCTCCTTCTCCGGTGGATGGATGGTTTAGTTCTTCCCATAACACAACAGTTTGGCGAAAGCCCGTAATAACCTATTCTCTAACAGAGAGATAGGCTGTTGTATTCTTACTTGAAAAGTAAGAACACAAAGATTGAAGATTAAGTCAGATGACTTAAACCTCGTGTACTAGGTAGGTCACACGGTGAATCTATGAAGATTCCTTGAGTAGTTAAGCCTCTTGTTCAATAAATGAACCACAGAGTAAATGCTATAGGATGAGAGCTTTGAATGCTTCGAGCTTTGATTTCGGCAGAGTAACAGTAAGAATTTCGATGTTCGGATAGTTGTTTTTCTGTTTCTTCTGCTATTTATAGGCGGGTATTTGAAAAGTAGCCGGTAGAGACAAGGTAGTCGTCGTCCAATCTGCGGCCATAATCTTTCTGAAAAGCAAGCCTGGTCTTCTGCCTTTTTCTGCGTACGGATGTCCTTTCTCTGAGACAGTTTGTACTTGACATGTCAGGCTCGACAACGTTAAACTCCAATTGCAACTTCCTCAACCGTTGCTCCTTATCATTGAGATTCCAAGGCTTTTTACGGCTGTTCAGCTCCGCATTCTTTACGTGCTCTCTTATGTGTGTGATTTCATTTGTTGAAACTGAGTTGCTCTCTCTTTAATTTCTTGTACCGTTGAATGTGAAAATGAGTTCACAGTTTTCAGTCCTTGTAAGTTCTGTACTGTTTCCAAAATGTAGTTCCAGTTTTTGCTTGTTACGCTGCTATGCTCTCGCATTCATCTGCGGCTCTCTCAAACTGTCATCATAGTATCCTTGCTCATTATGTTCCGACAGTCTCAAAAAATGTTCCTCGGTTTTTGGTTGGTTGCTTCCTATCAAACTATTACAACTCAATAGTCCTATACAAGGATTACAGAAGCAATAACTCTAAGCCTAGGTATTCAGTTTTGACACATCAAAATATCAAACTAAAGGTGGGATTACAATTGAACACCTAATAGGTTTCCCTATTTATAATTTAGCACCTAACAACTGTAGATCTGGATTTACTTGGCATCTAACGATTCAAAAGATTGTTGTCCACCCAGCATCCGATCGTGGTTCGTGGGACACGGGCTAGAAGATCTCCAGTGGAATCAATCTCCAGATCTGTAGATCTGATAAGGTAATCACTGATCTTGTCGATTTAATCTTATTAAACCATGTATGTGTACGTTTGGTATCCAACATCGATCGTGGGGACGAACCGCCTTCACCGGTGTGTTCCATCAATGTCAGCCTCTGGTTTCTGCCTGCTCTCATCCTCACGCCTTAATCGCTCCTCTTCAGCTTTCCTCCCTTCTTCATGTTCTTTTCTCCTCAGCTCTTCCCTTCTTTGACCAGGTCCAAAAAGGTGGTCACCATGGAGGTCACGGAATCCATTCGTTCATCGATGGTTTGGGTCAGTTCCTCCTTGACTTGGTCTACTTGAGTTCGCACTTGTTCTGCAACCAAGTCTTGGATTCTGGCCAATAGCTCGTCATTTTTCAGTGGTGCTATTGGCAAAGTGATGGATATTGAGGCATCTTCTTCATCTATAATAGTAACCACGAGCCAATTTACCTCGAGTTCTCCTCAAACAATAGGCACTGAATGTGTGAATGGCACAATCATCAGCACTATCTCCTTTTCTTCCAAAGCATGGCGAGCTCGGACGACTTGATCTTCTCTTGCTATGCGCTTTAGTTCCCATGAAATCGGGGCATCAAGAGTGCTGGAAATGGGAATGAGCTCAAGGGAGGGAGCTCGATGGTCAGCTGCAACTCAGAGAAAATATATGTCAGATCATAACCAAAGATAGTGCGCTTGAGCTGGATAAAATCTTCATTCTACTTCTTTGGAGGGAGGAAGTCAGTCCCGGTCTTTAGGATAGGCATTTATTTTCTTCAACCTCTTCTTTACAGTCTTGACTCTTAGTTTCTTTGACCTCAAGTTCTACGACCGATCCACTCATCCGCCCACAGCTCCTCCGATCTCCACAAAGTTAACCCCAAACGGGCATAAAGTATTGCACGCTCTTCATGATGGAGTTGATGGGTGCAGAAATCGTAAATCCTCCATTTTCGGAACTCATGTTGCATCAGTGATGAAACTACGGACTCATCGAGCAGATACTTAACATATATAGTGCAAATTTCATCATCCACCAGTTTCTCCATACATTGGGTGATGGCATCAGCTTGAGCAAAAATGTGATCATTGGTCTCAGAAAGTTCATGGAGAGGAAGACACCAGGTCTTGATCCTCTGTGCTGAGACTTCGGGATGGGGTAGGCCGACCGAGGGAACTAAATGTTAGGAAAACTCAGCTGGAATCCAACTAAACGGCAGCATGCGAGACTCCCAGGGATGTGTAGCTTTCACCCGGGCTAGCCTTTCCTCCTTTTTCTCTGGAAGATCATCCAAATCCTCGATGTTAGTGAGATCTTCCTCTCTTACCTTAGGATATGCAACATTAGCTTTTCCCTTTCCTTGAGTAGAGGTGTTGGTTTCTCCCTTGACAGATGTGCTAGGCACCTCCTTCACAGAATGATCAAACTGGGATAAAAGATTTTTAGGCTCAATAAGAGAGGTGTTTGTTTCCTCTTGTGCAGAAGGCACAATCACCTCCTTCTCCTTCTCGATGTCTGCCAGTTTTGCCGGTGTGGTCACCCACACTTCCTTAGTTTCAGATTCCACCATTTTTACCGGTGTGGTTGTCCGTACTTCCTCCTTCACTGCTTCATCAACATTAGCAAGGCCAGCATCCCCTTATGTTGTTGCCTGCTCTTCTCCTTAAACTTCAGTTCTATTTTAAGCCAGGCCAGCATCCCCTCGTGCAGCCGCCTGCTCTTCTTCATATTGATCCACCAAATCAAGACATCTGCAGTAAATTCATCTAGGTTGATCTCAACAAGGAGTTTGTTGAAGGCTTCGTCTGACATGATATCTGTGGGAGATGTCTGGATTGGTTCTTGAATTGTAAGCTTCTTGGTTCCCTTGACATCTGGAAAGACGGTTGGACTGGCAGTCTCAGTAGCATGAGCCTTTCCCTTGATGGATCTGGCAAGAATATCTGCCATTTCCTGCTTCATTTTTGCCTCGGCTTCTACTTTTATTTTCTTGAAAGCTTCATCACGGGCTACCAGCTTCACCTCCGGGGCAGTCTGTTCAGCTTTCTTCTGCAATCGGACTGGAGCCTGATCTACCTCCATCTTCTTCCTCCTCTTTTCCTTTAGCTTGGCCTCAGCCTCTGGCTCCTTTGGCATTTTCTTCCTCTTCCTTTGCATGTTTTCAAGTTCATCTTCCTTGTTGCCTGGAGCTGGGACTTGGACTGGGACTTTGATGGTAGATCCTCGGAAACGATCACTTTGACATGCGCTGGGACCATCTGTCCTTTGCTTCTCCAGTGCTAGTTTCTTCTTCTTATTCTTGGAGACTGGTTGCTCAGTCACATTAGGGAGGGAAGTAGGTAGAATTACCGCAGCTCCAGTCCGGGTGCCCGGAGCTTTGCATTCCTCCATTTGTTGAAAGCTGGCCTCCACCTCTGCTTTCTTGGCCAGCTTGGCCTTTTGTTCCTCGGTCAGTTCCTGAGCAACAACTGATATCATTACTCCTTTGATATCCTCCGGGGCCTCATCCTTGGAGACTGGGTCCTCTGAATTAACATTCTGGCGCCCGGTCAAGTACCTCAACCTCTTATAATTCACAGTCTTCTACTGGGTATTGGTAGGTGGATGACGATGGTGAAATGCAACACTATCTTCACGTTAAATTTTATCAATCCGAGCTCTTTCGATTCGCTCAAGTGAAAACCATTTACTTGTTTGAAGGTTCAATAGCTAGGCAAATATTAGTCGTTGGTAATTGTTTAACTAGGCAAAATAGAATATAAACCAAGCATACATGTAACAAAGCAATAACCAAACATGTGTATTTAAACTTCTCAAACCAAATCAATTGAGTAACTTGTTTAGGTAGATTAAAGTCTCAAGTTCAACAATAAGAAGATAGTGAGTGTTGATTGAATTTCTATTATTCCAAGTTAAATCAAACTAAGTTGTAAACCAAGTTTAATCCCTATAAGGTTGAGCAATCCACCCTACATTCGCTAGCCCCTTGCTACGGTGAGCAAACGGTAGATGACACTAGGAATTGCAAACAACTACGTTATTAACCCCTAGATCACTCCCAATCGACCGTCAATTATCGCCCTACGACCAAGCCCCGCACAGGGATTGGAACTAAAATCGTAATAATATACACTTTTCATGACGATTCCGCCCGCGTGTTGGCTGCAACGTTCACATCAACTACCTCAAAAGCTGGCTATTACCTACACCTAAGAGGTAAGAAACAAGCTCAAGAGCAATTCAATCCCTCTGAGGAAAGTAAACAAGCAAATTTGATATCAACTCATCACAATATCCATTCTACAACACTCACATATGAAGTTAGTTCTTCATACCTTGAATTGAGTACAAATCAATAAGAGAAATGAGAGAATCCATTACAAAATTGCAAGGTCAAAATGTGATCTTCCTTGATTACGTTCCTTGGACTCAATCTACCTTCCTTCCTTCCTAGATCTTCACCAAGTTGGAAGAATTTGGCTTGAATCTCCTTGAATATGGATGGGGGAATGGTTTGGAGATGAATCTAGAGAGAACTCTCGTGACAGTTATTTGAATTCTGACCAAAAGTTCTATTAAAATTCGAAGATCCCCCTTTTATAGACGAGCTCCCAGGGCCTTGGATCGTTCGGGCTGAATTTGGCTCGCCCGAGCTAAGTGGAAACTGCCAGAACTGCCAAAACCCGTAATGGCTCGGCCGAGCGGGTCCTCTGAAGTGCAGGCTCGGTCGAGCACTGCAGGGTCGGCCGAGCGAAGCCTCTGTTCCAACAGCTCGGTCGAGCCTGCCCTGGCTCGGCCGAGAAATCTCTCTGAAATCAGGTTTCTTCCTTCCTTTGCTCCGCTCGGTTGATCCAACTTCCTTTTAACCTTCGGCTGGGACGATTTACCTCCAAAACTCAACCAAAAGTGCTGATTTATGCTCAAAACACGTTCTACAACATTCAAAACACAAAAACACAAAAACACGACAAAAGAACAACAAAAACATATGATATGAGGGTAAAATGGCCACAAACATGCACGCTCACACATCGAAATATAGGTCATTTTACACACATATCATAATCCCCAAACTAGAACCTTTGATTGTCCTCAATCAAAACAAAATAAAGCAATCCATGAACCTCATGAAACAACCTCATAGCTCATCTTAATTATCTTGGCATGCCCTAATCAATCGAGATTATCACCTAACTTTGTGACACGGTTAATACTAACGACTTGAACCACTCATCAACTTTTGGATAAAGAAATAAAAACACTCCCTTACGTGTTTAGGGAGAATGAGCATCAATCATTCACAAGATATCGAGCACAATTTCCATAGGCTTGCAAGTATTCTCACCACAATACTACAATGAGTTGGCCCCTAAAATAAAAAGGTCTTTGTTTTTTTTGTTATAACGTGGCTTACTAAAGGGTAGGTGGTTTTGGGCCAAAGTGACTAAACTTCTCAATTTCCCAAAACCCCCAAACTTGTTTTCTTCAATCCACTTCAAACCCGATGCTTTTTCATTCACAACATTTCTTTCTTTTTCTTCTTTCTCTTTTTTTGTCCTTTTTTCTTTTTAAACATCATCATTCATTCTTTTCATGATGATTTTCTCTTTTTTTTCTCTTTCTCTTTTTTTTTTCTTTTTCTCAAGCACCCAAAATTTTGTTGGTGCTTCAATTTTTTTAGGATTCACATCAATCCTTCATTTCATAGCTTCCATGCCTCAATACTTGCAATACAAAAATACCAAACAATTCCCAACCCAACTCTCATCACCGTATTCACCCTCATACATTTTTTCCCCCGAAATTTTGTCCTAATAATTTCAAAAGAAATCGTCCATTAAAGCACAATCACTGGGGTCAAAGATATGAAAAGCAAAATTATGATAACAACCACTTTATACTCCCGGAGTGAAAGGTAGGACTAAGAATCGATGGCCTAATATCATTTTTTAGTTACCAAGCTCATGCCAAATAGATGGAGAATAAGTGCAAGTTCTAGATCTTGTGCTCTCAATCTTGCCACTCACAACCGATAAAGATATGACAATATCATGGCTCAAATCTCGCAGCTTTTTGTCAAGTCCTATGCATTAGCCACACACAAAACTCGGCAATTTAAAAGTTCAACTAAAGCATGCCTTGACAACTAGATTCCGCTCTATCACTGGTCAAGGTAAATATCAAGCTCACTAAGTAAATCATGATTCAAACCTCAAGCTCTTGTTTGGGTTCATCACACACACACAAACACACAACATCCTAACCACAATCTACATGCCATAAAATAATGTAATTAATCTAATTGGTAGAAGGAACGATAGAAAGCGTTACCCATCAGCACACACGATCAAACCGCTCTCCATGCCTTATTTGTACCTACTACAAATCAACACAAAAAACACCAAACTATTGAGCACAAACAAGCCAATTAAGTTCTCATTTCCACCGACATTCCACAAACCAATCATCACAAAGAATAAAACAATGTCCACTAGCTCCACCATTCATACCAAACCCTTCAATATATCCACAAACCATACAAAATAGAAAGAATTCAATCTCATGCAAGCTCGCTGATAATCCATCAAACATATCATTCAATTAAAAACCAAAATATCCAATCCACATCTAAATCATCCAAATCCAAAGTAGATCTAATCAATCATTATACAACCCAATCGAAGATAGAATCATTGTTCAAACAAACTAAACTAAACTAATACAAGATAAGATAGGATAAGATAGGATAAGAGAGGGAAAGAATGAACCAAGGTACCGGCTACCGGCACATCCCCCCAAACTTAGTCAAGTGAGACTAAGTTTGCAAAAACGGTGGACAGTGCATCGTCACTCCTCTTGATCTTGTAGTTTCTCCTAACAAACACAAAACTAACGAACTAAATATTTATTCAAAATCAAATCAACTTAAAGCAATTTAAACAAAAGAAAGAAAATTGGTTGGGTTGCCTCCCAACAAGCGCTTCCATTTATGTCGGTAGTTAGACGACCTTACCATGTCATCCATTGTCAAAAACCTTGTGAATATTTAGTATACCTTTCTCTACCGATCGAACTTTGCTTGGAAGCAACTTGTTGATTGATCTACTTCCTAAGCTTCCTCCAACCAAACTTTCCCTCATTACTATTCAGAATTTTCTCAACACAAGCACACTATCTAACCATGTCTCAATCACCAATGACCTTTCAAATACACCATCGGGATTATATTTCCTCAATCCATTTCCTTTAACAACCAACTCATAAACCTCTTTCACCTTGTTTGTTAGCACCACTACCTTTTCAATATTATCTATTAACCGGGAAGGAAAAACAAGCACCATCTTTCCATGTATTTCTCCCGTTATAATCTTTTCCTCACACTCTTCTTCCATAAGTTGTGCAAAAATGGGAACTTCTTGAATTTCTTCGGGTGAAGTCATCTCATTATCACCTTTCTTCATACTATCTACATATTGCACCAACTCGTTTGTGCCCTTGTCCTCTTCATCTTCTTGAGATAACTCCTCACCCTTCTTTTGTGGTCTTTCCTCTTGCACCACTTCTATCTCCTCTTCTTTGACTTCATCTATCTTCATCTTCGTAGCTTCCATTGTCTTTTGCTCTTCAACATCACTCACACTTTCCTTGGATTTCATCACAATGCTTGCACTCTTATCCCCCATGTCTTCATTAATCACATTACCACTTATCCTCGGAATTAGTCATGTGTCATTTGAAACTCTCTCTTCTTGATTTGTTTCATTCCATGGCTTGGCAACGGTTGATTCTTGTGTTGGAGTCTCTTCGAGTTTCCCCTCATACTTCTCAAACATTCTTTCTTTCACCACCTCAATATATATACGTGGCCTCCTTAACAAGTTCAATTGTTCTTGCATTTGATCCAATTGGCTCCTCCTCATCTCATTTTCTCCATACTCCTTTTCAACCTTCACCGAATGGTAATCCCTTTTCTCTTCTGGCCATTGGTAGTTACATTCAAACATCTTCTCAAATACATTTCGAAGAGGCTACCACGGTCTTTGTCTTTCCATCACTTTAGCTTTCATCTCCGCCAATTGTTGTTCTAAGTAATCAATTCTCTCCGCGTTCACCCCTCTTTGATTCTCCATTGTAGCTTCCACTTGGAACAACCGTGCTTTGGACCTTGTTATCTACAACATCTACAAGCTCCAAAAAAATCCAATTACAAAACAAAACAATTCAACTAAACAAACTAGAACAATTAGCAAACAAAAGTTAGTAAGAATATTCACACAAGCATTTCCTCAAACACCTAGCATACAATTCTTCAAACTTTCAATAATTCCACAAAACCTACTAAAAGATTTCCCGACAACGGCGCCAAAAACGTGACGACGGTGAAATGCAACACTATCTTCACATTAAAATTTATCAATCCGAGCTCTTTCGATTCGCTCAAGTGAAAACCATTTACTTGTTTGAAGGTTCAATAGCTAGGCAAATATTAGTCGTTGGTAATTGTTTAACTAGGCAAAATAGAATATAAACCAAGCATACAAGTAAGAAAGCAATAACCAAACATGTGTATTTAAACTTCGCAAACCAAATCAATTGAGTAACTTGTTTAGGTAGATTAAAGTATCAAGTTCAACAATAAGAAGATAGTGAGTGTTGATTGAATTTCTATTGTTCCAAGTTAAATCAAACTATGTTGTAAACCAAGTTTAATCCCTAGGAGGTTGAATAATCGACCCTACATTCGCTAGCCCCTTGCTACGGTGAGCAAACGGTAGATGACACTAGGAATAGCAAACAGCTACGTTATTAACCCCTAGATCTCTCCCAATCGACCGTCAATTATTGCCCTACGACCTAGCCCCGCACAGGGATTGGAACTAAAATCGTATGAATATAAACTTTTCACGACGATTCTGCCCGCGTGTTGGCTGCAGCGTTCACATCAACTACCTCAAAAGCTGGCTATTACCTACACCTAAGAGGTAAGGAACAAGCTCAAGTGCAATTCAATCCCTCAAAGGAAAGTAAACAAGCAAATTTGATATCAACTCATCACAATATCCATTCTACAACACTCACATATGAATTTAGTTCTTCATACCTTGAATTGAGTACAAATCAATAAGAGAAATGAGAGAATCCATTACAAAATTGCAAGGTCAAAATGTGATCTTCCTCGATTGCGATCCTTGGACTCAATCTACCTTCCTTCCTTCTTAGATCTTCACCAAGTTGGAAGAATTTGGCTTAAATCTCCTTGAATGTGGATGGGGGAATGGTTTGGAGATGAGTCTAGAGAGAACTCTCGTGATAGTTATTTGTAATCTGACCAAAAGTTCTTTTAAAATTCGAAGATCCCCCTTTTATAGACGAGCTCCCAGGGCCTTGGATCGCTTGGGCTAAATTTGGCTCGCCCGAGATAAGTGGAAAACTGCAAGAACTGCCAAGACCCGTAATGGCTCGGCCAAGCCAGGCTTGGCTCGGCCGAGCGAGTCCTCTGAAGTGCAGGCTCGGTCGAGCACTGCAGGGTTGGCCGAGCCAAGCCTCTGCTCCAACGGCTCGGTTGAGCCTGCCTTGGCTCGGCCGAGAAATCTCTCTGAAATCAGGTTTCTTCCTTCCTTTGCTTCGCTCGGTCGATCCAACTTCTTTTTAACCTTCGGCTCGGGCGATTTACCTCCATAACTCAACCAAAAGTGCTAATTTATGTTCAAAACACGTCCTACAACATTCAAAACACAAAAACACGAAAACACGACAAAAGAACAATAAAAACATATGATATGAGGGTAAAATGACCACAAACATGCTCGCTCACACATCGAAATATAGGTCATTTTACACACATATCAGTGGAATATAGTATGTTCCAAGGAGTGCCTCACCTATGTCAATCTTGTTTTTAGACACGAGGACTTCCAGAAGGTGGCTAACCTTCATACCTAAACCGACGGAATGAGTGAAGGTGTAGTTCGCCTTCATGTTGACATTCCTGCTGACGTTCTCCAAAAAAACGGCCACATATGAATTCAGCCCAGCTGCCTTTGATTTTGTCATCAACCAGCCATCATTATTGAGTACTTCTTCAGACTCAGCTCCAAGTGTGTGGCAGTTTCACACTGCAACATCCTTACTACAACATCACACAACATTTTGTAGTAATGTGTGAATTGAGAATTGAGGGTGTCTGGTTTACAGTCATCTTTTACTTCCTCCTTCTTCCACTTTTGCCAATGCTTTTGCATGGTTGTTCTTTCAGTTTCTTTGTATTTGGCTACACTTGGCCCGACATTCCTCAAAGAATAGATATCCGCCAAAAGTGCTGGATCCACTAAGATCCTGCATCCTAAAATGCATTTGATGAAGTGTGATATGTCTTTGTCAATAACGGCTCTGCCAAAGAATTCAACGACCATGTGGGGTTGGAAGAATTCTGGTGCGGCGGTCAAAAAATTAGAAGCCCCTCCATGGTTAGAACAACGACAATATCCAGGAAGTTCTTCTGAGCCAGGGGCAAGTATAATAATTTCTCCTTATGGACTTGGGCTGCCCTCTGTTGAGCGTATTTCAGTTCCACCTCAGCCTCCTTATTTCTGCAAATATTTACACGTCTTGCATAGGGAATGGAAATGTCACAGTCTTGTGGTTGATAGACATCAGTAAATGAAGGCTCGTGTTCTGGGAAGTGTGTTACCAATTCTACAACTACTAGTGGGAAGGATGACTGTTGTTGATCGGGGTTGGAAGTCCCGGCAGTGTGGGAAGATGATTCTGCCATAAATGTATATGATTGATGGTAAGAAGAAATGTTTGGGGAGAATGTTTTTAAGTAGAGAGTACTTCTCAAATAAATTTCTTAGGAAAAATTGGAGTGCAATAAAGCTTTTCCCATCGAAGGGCCAACCCTATTTATCAGGATTGAATGAACAATGTAGTTCAGTTCGAACGGTTCGAATTAATCCCGGAGCTTGGTGATCAACGGTCCATAAAAGCTACGATGGTTGATTTGACCTTGAACTACGACTATAGTCGTTGGTAGTTGACGTGGCTATAGTCTCGAGTCCTATTACTACTGATGTGGCACATCCTTATTCGACCTTTGACTGTGGTTGACTGTGCATCGATACTTTTGCATTAGATTCAATATTTAATGTTGCATGTCGCATAAGCGATACTGGATTTCAAAAATCCCGCCCATAAATATTCTCAGCTTGGGCTGGTTGGGCCAGTCTGGGATGACCTCCGCGCCAGCCTAGACTCATACGTCAATCTAAATCTTAATAAAATTGAGAGTTGGGACTCAAATTTAATCTGCTACACACCATTCAGTCTCACGTATGGGAAACTGAGAGCTTGGACTCAGTCTTAGTTCGCATCTATATCTGGATGGAACTGTAAGCTTCAGTCTGACTAGATTTTGAACTTAGCGTCAGTTTGCACAATTTTCATACTGATAAGCACGAACAAAAGCTGACAATCAGTCTTAGTCTAAAATTCTTCAGAAATCCAAAAACTAAGAGCTTGGACTTAGTTTATTCCTCTTCTCCCAAAAAACCAAATAATTCTTCAAGGCAAAAAGACGCAATGAGAGCTTGGACTCATTCTTCACCTTCTGAGACTTCATCAAACTCTATAAGACCAAGTTTGATACAAAGTTCTTTGAATCTGGCTTCTGGGAGAGGCTTTATGAAAATGTCTGCGAGTTGATCTTCAGTTTGGATATACTCTAGGCTTATATTCTTCTTCTCAACATGATCACGAATAAAATGGAACCGAATGTCGATGTTCTTGGTCCTAGAATGATGAACCAGATTTTTTGTGATGCACATCACACTGTTATTGTTGCAGTAGATTGGCACGCACTTTGAGCTGACATCATAATCTAGCAATTGTTGTTTGATCCAAAGTACTTGAGCATAGAAGCTACAGCAGCAACGTATTCAGCTTCGATTATGGAAGTAGCAACGGAATGTTGTTTCTTGCTGAACCAACTTATCAGCTTGTACACAAAAAACTGACAAGTTCCACTCGTGCTTTTGCAATCAATTTGACATCCTCCAAAGTCTGAGTCCGAGTACCCATTAAGTGTAAGCTCGTCACAATGTGGATACCAAATTTCAAGTGACTCAGTATCTTACTATCCTTTTGGCAACATCTATTTGCAACTTCTTTGGATTGCTTGATATCGTGCGCACACTCCGACAGAACAGGAAATGTTGGGCCGACTTGCTGTCATATATAGAAGTTAACCAATTGTACCTCTGTAAACTTATGGATTTACAGGTTCTCCATATTCATTCAAGGTGATCTGAACGCTTGTGCTTATAAGAATCCTTAGAGACTTTTTTTTCTCCAGACAAAACTTGTTGATCAAGTCTCTATTGTACTTCTTTTGGTTAATGAAGATTCCTTCGCTGGACTGATGAACGTGTAGTTCCAAAAAGTAGGTCATCTTGCCCATCATACTCATTTAGAAGTGATTTTTCATAAGCAGGACAAACTTTTCACACAGACCTAACTTTTTTAACCTGAATATGATATCATCGACATAGATCTGGACCAATAAAATATCTTCTGCGTCTTTGATAAGAAATAGGGTCATGTTGATCTTCTCTCTTCAGAATCCATTCTTTAGAAGAAATTGGGACAGGGTCTCGTACCAAGCTCCCGGTGCTTGCTTCAATCCATAAAATGCCTTCCGCAACTTGTATACTTGTGTGCCTTCTTCAAAACCTGGAGACCTTGCTCCACATAAACTTCCTCCCTGAGTTTTTCAGAATGCACTCTTCACGTCCATCTGATAGATCGTGAAACCTTGATATGCGGCATTGGGAAGAAACAACCTGATTGTTTCTAGTCTCGCTACGGGGCAAAGGTCTCCTCAAAGTCGATGACTTTGCACTGTGCATATCCTTTGGAAACTAGTCTGGCGTTGTTTCAAAATATATATTGACAGCTTCATCTTTCTTCTTGAAAACCCACTTGGTACCCATCACAGACTGATGTGATGGTCTATCTACCAAGTCCCAAACATGGTTGCGAGTAAATTCTGCAAGTTCCTCTTGCATGGCGTAGATCCAGTCTACTGATTGTAGTGCTTCTCCTATCTTTGTTGGTTCCGTCTGAGATAAGTTGCACGAAAGAAGGGTTCTTCCTTGTCTTGTTCGGACTGGATTGTAGATGTCATCCAACACGGCATCTTATGGATGATTGTGAAACCATTTAGGTCTTTGAAGCTCTTCAACCTGGACTGGTGGAACTAATGGGTCCTTGGAATGAACGCCTGCGACTGGCACATTGTTGAGAAACATATCCTCTAGAATTATTTCATTTCTCAAAATTAGATGGTATGTGCTTTGGTCAGTTTGGACTGATAGTTTAGTTGAGGTTGATCCGGAATTCTGGCCTCTGTCAGTCTGAACTCCTTCAGTTTGATTTCCTTCTTCTTCATTCTTAGCTTCGGCGTATTTAGTCTGAGCCTCGTCGTCTTCAGTCTGGGCTTCTTGATCACCAGTCTTAGCTTCTAGATCACGATTCTAATTTCATAGGTCTTCAGTCTCAACATCACATCATCGGTCTCAAAGACTCCAATCAAGAATAAAAAATATCGAATTTGTGTCTCGCTTCGCCCGCTACTACTACCGGTTATTATTGTGATCTTTTATATCCAAGCACAATTTTAGTCGTTGAGTTGATGTTTCTATTCTAGGAAAAATCTCAAGTTCTATTTATAGGGTTTTACCGTGAACCAAATCACCAAAACCAATTTGAACCGGATCGATTTATGGATTTTATGCTTAATTAAATACAAGATAAAACCTAGAATGCTCCTATGAATTTAATACAATATTGTGGATTGAGAATTACCGTAATTCTGTCTAGTTTGAACCGATCTTTTGTGTTTGAATTTCCAACTTGAATTCAACCACGCAATCCGATTTTATCTACGGAATAAGAAATTAGATCTCTAATTTCTTAGAATAAAAATCGAAAATAAAAGGAAGAAAGAAATCTGTTGTTCTCCAGATTAGATCTTCAGATTTGTATCCCGGTGCTGATCAGATCTACTACTGGTGAGGACTCCGTAGATCTGTGGCTTGAGCAGGACCAGAATCGAAATTCTCCTCCTCTGACAATGAAGTAAGCGCCCCCTCTCTCTCTGCCCTAGGGTTTTGACTGATTTGAATAATCACATAGGTGGCTAGGGTTTCCAGAGAGAGTGGTCTATTTATAGACCTAGGGTTTTATCCCTAATGGGCTACTGGGCTCAATTCAGCACACTTTCCTTGGGCCAGACCTGGGACCTATTGCAAATAATAAAGTGGGCCTATAAATTAATTAATTCTCATGTCCATAACCCAAGACACAATTAATTAATTAATATTAATTCTTTTTCACCACATTATTAATACTGACCTACCCCTTTAGTACCACGTTATGAGAACGGTCTGCATTAATTGAGAATCCCCATATTTAAGACTACCGGACATCCATTAATTAATCGGAGCCTCTGACAAGCTCTAACTACAATTAATTAATATCTTATTATTCCTGAGTAGTACCACTCAATCCTTATCACTCGTGCCTGAACTTAATCAGCCTGCAGGACTTTGGCACGATGAATGTTATTGAGATCCTCCAGGAATGTCCCCATCCTATTACTCGGATATGGTTACCAATACCCAGTCTCAGGCGGTACTACACGAATTATTGTTACCCAAAATGCGGATATAGAGCACGTTACTTAGGCTCTCCATCATGGCAAGTCAAAGCAACAGTCAACCCGTGCAAACCCCTGAACCTTCGTTAGGGTTTGGACTCAATCAATATAACGAGATCTTGTATTCCCTGATGTCAGTCAGACAAATATATCTCACTACGGTCCATCAATACGCCACCTCTGCGTACCAGCATGTCAAGTAATCAAGACAGACTACTTATTCCAAAAATGCCGCAGCCATCTGGACAGATGTATCCTCATACGCTGTCTCGGCTGTGATCAGGTTTATGTCTCACTAGGTCAAGTGATCATACTGTCTTCTGCGATCTACAACTCGCCTTATGATCGTCCCTATCGGTGAGACAAGAGGATACCATTGTTCATACATGTAAGATTGTTAACAGATAGGAGAAATAAACTGTTGTATACTCATTATAATAAATGCTTTCAGTATACAAAATCCATCACTATTCACCTACCAAATAACTAAGAGAACAAATGATTCCAACAAATAATTTTCTAGCAAAAATTCACCTCCCATTTCAACACAATCTCATCAACAAGTAGCAAGATATCTCACAAATAATTGGAATCAACAATAAGGAAAGCAGGATATTGGAATGAACATAGCAATGGACGGGCATTGGACAATTGAACCTAGGTAAACCAATTTTAATTCCAATTGAGTTGGTCAATCCACCCAACAATGACTAACCCCCTTAGCACCGGCGAGAAAATCGTAAAATAACTGGGTTTAGTGTTTGACTTCCTCGCTGCATAGACTGGCTGCTTGGTCGAACTGGTTAATGAGACTGACTTCCTTGCAGTCAGAACATACTGCTTGATCAGTTTTATTGTCTGAACTGACTTTCTTCCAGTCTCAGACTTGGCCAATCTAGGGGTTGTGTTGTTTTACCAGCTTACCTTTAGTCTTGGACTTTTCAGACCCACTCTGGTAAGTCAAATTGGGGTTGTTGGCTAACCAACCATTAGCATTACAAGTCTGAGCTGGTGCTTTAAACACTACCCTGTTTCCACTCGACACAGACTGAGTACTAAGTTTTTCTTTTATGAAACTGATGATTCTCTTAGTACCAATTAGTGCATGGGTTTCATCGCTCAAATCATTTTCAAATCCTAAACCGAATTTATCTAAGTGATCTCTCATGCATTGCATGACCTCTTCAAGACCTCTTGAGCCTTTATTAAAGAAACTATGTTTTTCGCCTTGCTCAAAGACGGTATGTTTCAAGGATTCACACTCTGATTTAAGATTTTCAAAATCTGTAAGTAAAATTGAGGATCGTCTTTGAGTTTTGCCAGCTCCTCACTGACAAACCTTGATTTTTCAATCTCATTGGTTAAAACTAAAACTTGAGATTTTCGTGAGGTGTTTTCAACAGCTAAGATATTCTTTAAATCATAAAAGCTCTCAAACTCTTTTGAAAGAGTATCTTAGGTGACTTCTTCTAAGTCGAAGAAATATGACTTAATTTCCTCAAATATGCATGCAAACAAATTACAATCTGAAGGTAAAGGGTTTACCTGCTCACTTGAGGTAGTAAGTGTTGTCTCGGCTTCAGTTTCTATCTCCTTTTCATCAGTCTCCTCTCCGAAGGCGATCCTGAAGGCCAAATGTGCTTCTTCCTTGGACTCCTCGTCAGATGAATAGTAATCATCGTTGTGATATAGGATGTCCAGTACTTTAAAGCGGGTGAGCATGGCTTGGGCCACTGCTTTGGACGCTCTTTGCTCGAATATTTTCTTGAGCCGCTCATGTTCCTCCTTGTCCACCAACGGACACTCAAACATAAGATGTTTGGAGGAATTAAACTGGAAGCATGATCTTGGGTCTCACTTAATGAACCTCATGTCATCAGTCTTCTGAGCTATTGAGCTTTCACCTTCATTGTGTTGAGACCCTGAGGTAGACGGGATCTCCTTTGGTTGAGTATTGGACTTACTTGATGGACGGTCAGTCTGGAAGGGCTTCGTGGGCCTCCACTTAGATTCTATTTTGACAAAATAGGTTGCATCCTCAGCCTGGGGGCTTGGCGAGTTGGCTGCTCTAATAGCTTTGTTTTTATTTACCATCTGAATGTCACATTCATGGGCTTGTATATGGGCAAATAATTCTTTGGTCGTTAGTTTTGAAAGATCATTTTCATTCAAGGCAGTCGTCTTGACGAACCAATCTTCTTTAGGCATCTTAGACATAATTTTTGCATTCAGGTTGGCATTTGAGTAGATTTTGTCCGATGCTTTAAGCTCACTGACAATGGCATTGAATCGCGCCTCCATTGTCTTGATAGATTCTCCAGGTAGCATTTGAAATGACTCGTATTTGTTGGCGCATACTTGGGTTTGTTTCTCTTTATTGGATCAGTCTCCTAGCACGGAGTGCCGAGGTAATCTCATACCTCCTTTACACTATCAAACTGCATAACTTCCTCAACCAAAGCGTCTGGTAAGGAAGAGAGAATGACCTCATGAGCAATAGAATCAAGTTGATTCATTCTTTTGTCTTTGGAGGTCCACTCGTCGTAGGACTTCTCTACTGGTCTGGCATGCACTGTCAGCACCTAGTGGTGGAAGGATCTTTGTAATCTTGATTGGTCCTCTTTCCAAAACATGGACCATCTCGGGATAGAACCTCTTGAGATGAATGGAAGACCGCTTCTTCCATATGGCATACCTATCAGCAGTGTACGACGATAGCTTTGGGATATTCATGTTAATTATAAAGTACATGAGCTACGACAGAAAAGATGTGCAAGGAAATTGGATCTTAGTCCTAAGCAATTTCAAAACATCCAGCCTGGAAGGACTAACCTGGCTCTGATACCACTTCATGGTCCCGATTTTTCAGAGATTAACTTGTTTCACAACAGAATATTTTAATAATAAACATGCACTTATCCAAACTGAGTGTTAGACTTAGTTTGGTTTTTCTAAAACTCAATTTGTGTTTTAAGTCTGGTAGTCTTAAGAGTCAGTTTTAGTCTATACTTCAACACTTGAGTGTTGAGTTTTAAAGTTTGTAAACTGATAAATAATAAGCATTAAAGATGAAAAAGATTTATAGTGGTTCGGACACCAAAAGGTCCTACGTCCACTCTTCAGACAAAAGTCTATAAATCCACTAACTGAATGAATACTAGGTGCTCCCATGATCTATCGCTTGCTGAAGAATGCCTCGTCCTTCAGTCCACAAGATCACTCATCTTATCCTTTGTGCTTTTTTCACTTCAAAACTCCATGGAGTGTGGGCAAACCACGCAGCCGCCTCGTTGCTAGAATAAGGTCTTTATAGTTCACCCTGGAACTGTCAACTTGACATCTTAGAATGCCTGTAATAGTTAGAGTACAGAGCGTACTTGACTGTTGTATTCTTTTTTGGAGAGATTGAATACTAAGAGTAACTCAAGCATAAAGTGTTCTGAGTCTCGTGTTCACAACAATGACACACGGAAAGCTTTGAAAGCCTCTAACGTTGAGTAGAGATTTTAGCAGAGCTTTGGCAAGCTCGAGAGTAAGGTGTTAGGTGTTTAAATCTATGGAAGTCCTCGACTATTTATAGGTAAATGAGTGAGATTCAAATCTTTGGAGTCGTTAAACACATCGGATGTTCGACCAATCCAATGTTTTTTCACTTTGCACGGGTAGGTTGTTTTTTCCAGAATGTATTGTACATTTTCCTACTTTTTCAGACATTAACAATGACTTTTCACCTTTCTGTCAGAACGGTAGCATTTGATAAGTTCGAGGAATCCAGACTGAAGTCTTGGACTTGCAGACTTTAAGGAATCTCCAGTCCTTAATGTTTGTACTTTGCTAGTACCATCCCTCAATAATTCTTCTAGTCTCTATGTGCAGGGATTGGAACTAATGTTCCATGTTAATATCGTCATGTTGGAAAGTCCATGTTGGCTTACATCACAAGTCTTGATCGTTGATCCCCGGACTAGCAAGTTTGATATCTGAGACTAGCGAGTTCCAAACTGGTCAGTCCCAAACTGATGAGTTCCAAGATGAATGAGGTCCCAAACTTGTCAGTCCCAGACTGATGAGACCTAGACTGATCAGTCTCATGCTGAATTTTTAGTCTCTTGAGTCCTTTTGTGCATTACAAACTGATTCTTCAGTCTGTTCTTCAATTAGCTCCAGTTTACAACTCGATAGAAAGACCTTACAGGACTTTATATTTCAAAACAAAACTTAAGCTAATCTGGAGACAACCTAGACTGGTTAGACCTTGACCAAAGCTTTGATCCACTAAAACACAATAAGTAAGGAAATTCTAACAAATTTCCTAACACTCTTGTAGTTGTGGACGACTACTTGAGATACACGTGGGCGAAGCTTCTCAAGACAAAAGACGAAGTGAAGATGACTCTTTTCAAATTAGTCATGCTCGTCCAAAATGAAAGAGGAGTCATGTTTAAAAGGATCAGATCATACAATGGCACCGAGTTCTACAATGGCCCACTCATGGATTTTTGTGCTGAAGTTGGAATCGGACATGAGAAATTAGCTCCAAGGACTCCACAACTACCGACCTTGCAGAAAGAAGAAATAGAACACTCAAGGAAGTCGTGCGGACTATGTTGGCAGAGACCATTTTGAGTGAGCGAATGGAATCATCATCAAGAATGTATCCATAGTCACCAACTTGAAGCATAACCTTCTACGCATCATCCAATATAGTGAGAACAATTATGTCATTTCCTTTGCCGAATCAGAATATCAGATCAGAGATAAAATGGTTGTGGCATAAAAGGCTGAGTCATCTTAATTTTAAGACTATCAGTCACTTGGCCAAGCATGAGTTGGTAGATGGTCTACCTAAAGGCATCTTCAAGAAAGTAGCATCTGCAGAGCATGCCAACTAGGAAAACAAACCAAGACATCATTCAAGAACAAGCTGGTTAGTGCTAACATAGAGTGAGTATTGGAACTGCTGCACATGGATCTATTCGGACCAATGACTCCAACCACCATTGGAAGAAAAAGGTTCTCTCTTGTAATCATGGATGACTACTCGAGATATATGTGGGCAAAGCTTCTCAAGACTAAGGACGATGATAAGATGATCCTTCCTGAACAAATCATGTTCGTCCATAATGAAAAAGGAGTCGCAGTGAAGAGGATCAGATCGAAAAATGACACCGAATTCTACAATGGACCTTTCATGGATTTTTGTGCCAGAGTTGGAATTGGTCGTGAGAGATTAGCCCCAAGGACACCACAACAGAATGGTCTTGCAGAAAGGTGGAACAGAACTCTCAAAGAAGTCGTGAGGACTATGCTAGCAGAGACCAGTTGGGAGAGAAGCTGTAATCACATCGTGCTATACACAAAATGAAAACAGACTCAACAGTCGGCTACACAAGACTCTCTACGAAGTTTATCATGGTCGTAAGCCTTTTATAGCTTATCTTTGTGCTTTTGGTTCACCATGTTATATTCATAATAACAGAAAGTCAAAGTTGAATATTTTCTCATAAAGCTGATAAGGGTGTGTTGCTAGGATATGTACACCCCTCTCACAAAGGATATATAGTACTCAACAAGATGCTCGGGCTTGTGGAAATAACATGCAATGTTATTTTTGATGAAGTTATTTTAGTGTGCATGACTATGAAAGAACTGGCTAAGGACTTTCACGAGATCAATGATGTCAATGGACAATTAGGCTTAGAAAATTCTAACCATGAACCAATTGCTCCGACTAGATCTATGAATGAATCGCCCTCTCAACTAATTTCCTCAGTTAGTTTGAAAACAACCGAGAGGGCTAGTGATGCGAATGATCTAGCTGACGCATTGGATTCCATTTCCCTAAATAACAACATAAATCAAGGCGGAATCCAACCTGGAGTTTTCGGACTTGAAGAAGAAGATCCTGAAGAAAAGTTCCAGATTTCGAAGAACTGTCAGTTTATGAAGACCTAACTAGCGAGTTAGAGACTTGTGAAGCTAAAATTGGTGATACAGAAACTGATGACATCATCAAATCAAATTCTAAAAGTTCACAAGCTTGTAAAGGACAAGCTGGTGGAGTACCCTTTTCGAATCAAGCACCAGTTTGAACCGAGCAAGTTGCTGATCAACTAGTTTCTGGGAATGAACTCATTCCAGGAGATTTCCATCTCAAAGAAGTGCCAGCTGCTCGAATGCTCAATCCAGAACCATTTATCCTGCCAATTGAGGTCTGTGAGCTGCACACACCCAAATGGCTGAGACATTGATCACTGCAAAACTCGCATATTAATTGCAAATACAATGACAAATAAATTTATAAAATACCCAAAGGTAGTCGAACCCAGAGGAATTGTGTAACAAAACTATCTCATATACTAACTATAGTTTTAAGATTTATTGTTTGAGTAAACAGAAAATTGGGTTTTAGTCTTGAAATTTAAAGATAACAATGCGGGAATTTAAAGGGTTTTGAAAACAAATATAAAGAGTCACAGATTCTAGGGCAAATAATCAATCAGAATACATGTAAGATAATCAACTCTACAATGGTGGGAAATCAAATAAAGTATTAAAATTCCTTGGTTAGGTAATTTTAACTTAGGTTACTATCATGTGACTATTTATGCTTGGTTGGCCTCAAGAATACAATGATAATCAATCTCAATAAAAATATCAGATTTAATCCTTACAATCAATTATCTTCCTTTAGAGATAAAAAACCAATTATATTCAATTCATCTTCCTGTTATTAATTTTCTCCTCTCGATCTTTCAATTAAAAACTATGAATATAAAATCAATTTCATCTCTCGATCCATCATCAAATCTAAATTCTATCAATTAAATTAGGAATTGAAACCATGCAAATTGAGTTGATTAATCTAACATGCAAACATGATTGATTACACATAGCCCTAGAACCCGCTAGGGTTTCTAGCCACTCATGATGGAAAGAAATACAAGAAACATATTATTAAATTGCATAATAAAAACTTACAATAAAAATAAAGGTTGTTCAAGTCTTCAATCTCATAAAACTTGAATAAAAACTAAAATGAGGGCTAAATAATGACGGAATCCTCTCTAATAATGAATTCTCCTCTCTAAACTCGAGCTATATGAGTATTTATAAAGGTAGATGTGTATAATTTGGGATCTAGGGCCAAAAATATGATTTAATCATAAAAATCACGAAAATTCCTTTTTCTGGGTCTGCGTCGATCGATATGAAGCTTGCGTCGGTTGATGCGGAGCACCTTGCATCGGTCGACGTGGCCTTCACGTCGGTCAAAACAGAGACCTTTTCCCCCCTTTCGATCCTTCTGTGCAGTCTCACGGTTTTGACCATAACTTTTGCTCCCAAACTCCGATTGACCCGATTCCAGTTGCATTGGAAAATAGCTCAAAGATCTTTCCATTTCCATGGTCCATTAGCTCAGATTCCATGCATGGAAGAAGTCGTGACTATTTTCTTGAACATCAACTGCTTTCGGTATGGGTTTCCATTGAATTTGGCCTAAAACCTGTAAAAACACACCATGACAAGCATAATACCCTCTAAAATATACTCATGCTCAAAATATATAAATAAACTCAATAAAACTAAATAAAACACTAAGAATAATAAAGATAAGTGAGTCAATTTACAAGCTTATCAGACATCATCCTGAAGTAGTTGTATTAGATGATGTTGTTAATCCTGTGAGAATGAGGCATGGAAGTCGTGATGCAAGAGGAGCTTTAGAATTCACTAGCAACATCGTTTGATACTTGGTGGATAGGCCTACTCATCAGTCTGTGATAGGCACCAAGTGAGTTTTTAAGAACAAGCGGGATGAAGTTGGTAACATAGTCAGGAACAAGCCAAGACTAGTTGCCAAGGGATACGCACAATGTGAAGAAATAGACTTTGATGAAACCTTCGCACCAGTTTCTAGATTGGAAGCTATTCGACTATTCTTAGCCTATTGTTGGTCCCGGATCAGAGTCATCGTGGTGAGAATCGAACAACGAACACACACAAATGCAACAAAAGTCTAAGTATTATCTTGCATTTAAGTTCTTGTTAAATGTTTAAGCTCATAATCGTACTTAGGGTTTTCTTTAAGTATACTCTAACAACTTGAGTTGCTAGGTTTTAAATCAATGAACAGAACCCAATAAAATAGTAAAGAACACTCAATATTTATAGTCGTTCGATCAAATAGATCTACGTCCACTCCTCATCAATATTGCTAAGTATTCCACTAAAAAGATATATGGAGTACAAGGAATCACCGTTCACTTGTAGTACGTAGTGAGCTTTCGACCTAGCCACTACAAAGCTATCCCCCGATCCTCCAATCTCTTAGCTGCAGCAGCTCCGGCCAAGTCAAGGGCGCATCTTCATAAAACTTGTCCTTCGCTGAAATGGTGGTTTTATAGTTTTCTCCAAACTCTGTCTGGTTTGCGGCTAAAGCCCGTCGGAGTCGATCCTTTTCAGAAAAGACTGCTGGATGCTTCCTGATTTGGAAGGTATCCCAATGATTGAAGGTTCTTGAGCTAAGTCAAGAAATCTCTTCAATGTAGTGTCAGATATTGAATGGGGACACTACGGTGGTTGTTGAGAGCTTCGGATATTCTCAGATGTGAGCTCTCAACTTTATGACTACTCTCTTTTGCCTTTTTCGTTTTGTCAAAGGAATCCTTTTTTTGGTTAGCTCTGTAAGTGTGCGAGTTGATTTGAGAGTTGAGTAGTTGTCTTCTCTCTGTTTGGACTTGTGTTTTATATCTGTAGATTCAAACTTTGAATCTCCATACCCGTTAGACACAACGGCTCCTTCATCCTAGAGAGTAATTTAATTTTTCATCTTTTTTGGCGTGTACAGTGCCTTTTTACCTACTTCGGGTAAGGCTTTCGTCCTTGGTTGTACTTTCTGTCAGAACGGGGTTTTTTCGCAAGTATCTACTGAGTATCTCCTGCTAGGCATTCTATCGGAAAATGTTGGGAGTACTCTGCTAAGCCTTTTGATTGCTAGACTCTTCTAGCAATCTGCTCTTCAATATGCTGACTCCTTTAGCATATGCGTCTTTAGCACTTGAGTCTTTATCTCCTGATTGCTAATGCTTAGCAATCTGCTAGAATGCTAAAGAATGTTGACTCTTTTAGCATTCTGCTATCACTTGCTTTTGACTGCTGACCACTTGTCCTTAGCAGTCTCTTCCTTCAGCATGTGATTGCTAACGCCTTAGCAATCATTCTTCTCAGCACTTGACCGCTAACGTCTCTAGCAGTCATTTTCGTGTGCTGATATCTCTAGCAACTACCATCTGTTGAGAATACTTCTAGTATTCCGAAGTTGCTTAATTAGATATCCTTCGTTCCATCTGCTGAATCTTTCAGCAGTCTTCTCAAGCACTTCCTAATCTATTACAAATCGATATGTTTCCTAAACAGAACATTACATTTGAGTTGCTAGACTATGCTAGAATTCAGCAATGATCGACCAACTAAATAAGCTTTGATTCAACAAAACTTTTACAATATTGATCATAAGGGAGGATTTCGCAATTAATTCCCAACACCTATGTTGCATATCACAACTTCACAGTCTATCAGATGGATGAGAAGAGCACATTTCTTAATGGAGAACTCAAAGAGGAGGTTTACGTGGAACAACCTCATGGATTTGAACAAGGCATAAAGATCTACAAGTTGCGGAAGAAATTATATGGTTTGGCACCGCGAGCTTGTTACAAGACCTTGTCCTAGTTTCTACTCAAGAATAATTCTGGAAAAGGAAGAACGACAAAACTCGCTTCCTATCAAATATGCTGAGGACATTCTACTAGTTCAAATTTACATTAATGACATCATTTTAAGGTCCAAGAACTCATCTTTGTGAGAGAAGTTCGCCCAACACATGCAAAGCAGTTTTTAAATGAACATGATGGGAAAGATGACGTACTCCTAGGAAGTACACGAATAACCTCATTAACAAGTTTTGTCTGGAAAAGACAAAACACTCAGAATTTTGATGAGTCTAAGTGTTTGGATATCAGTGGATAAAGAAGGAGAACCAGTTGACCCAACTAGTTTTAGAGGCGTGATTGGATCCATACTATACTTGGCAGCCAGTTGACCAGACATCTCCTATGTTGTTAGAGTATGTGCAATATTTGAAGCTAATATGAAGAAATAACACATGGAGCGTACCGAGACAATCGTGAGATACCTCAAGTATACTGAGTCTCTAGGAATTTGTTATCCTAGATGTGATGAGCTTACGCTGAATGGATATTCAGACTCAGACTTTGGAGGATGCAAAATTGATTGGAATAGTACCAGTGGTACATGTCAGTTTTTGGATCATAAATTGATATGTTGGTTCAGCAAGAAACATCATTATGTGGCAACCTCCAATACAGAAGCTGAATACAGGGCCATCGCAAGTTATTGTGCTCAAATTTTATAGATCAAACAACAGTTGATGGATTATGATGTTAATTCTGATTGTGTGCTTATCTATTGCGACATCAACAATGCAATGTGCATCACGAAGAATTTAATTCATCACTCCAGAACAAGGCATATCGACATCAATCATATTCATCTAAGACCACGTGGATAAGAAGGATATATTGGTGGAATATATCCGAACAAAATATTAGCTTGCAGATATCATCACCAAGCCACTCCCGGAACAAAGATTCAAGGAGTTGTGCATCACACTCGGTTTTTGGAGTTTGACAAGATTGTGTTTGAAGAGGAATGAGTCTAAGCTCCCATTCTTAGTTTTCTAGCGTAGAAGCGAAATAAAACTGGGTCCAAGCTCCCAGTTTTTGGCTTTCTGAATAAGATTACAAATTGGTCACATCTACCAGTTGTGTAGAGTGGTCAGTTTCCCTAGTCAGGAAACTTGTCTAAGGTGGGAATTTTCAAAAAGTGCACAGCGTCAATTGCACGTTGCATTAAATGCAAAATTTTATGCTGCCAGTGGATGTATCGGAGTGTGCCACGTCAGCAACTCCACGACTCGAGGACGTGGGTCAGAGATGCCAATAGTAACAAGTTTCTTCAACCGTTGATCTTCGAGAACCAGAATTAATCTGGTTTGTCCTTTTTAGCACAATTTTGTCTATAAATAGGGGTTGTTTTTCTTCAATCGAACCCTATTGCATTTGAAAATCCCTAAGGCATTTATTTCTCTGATTCTTACACTTTGTTGATTCTTCAACCATTTGCATTCAATAGCGGATCAATCACACACTGCTCAACTCGTTCAATACCCTAAGCACGAACTCTCTTTTACAGGCATCTTCAAGGTCGAGGATGTTGATGAGAGCATCCATCACAACAAGTTGGTGTCTCTTGCGAAGAAGCATGAAGGGCAACTCTCGAATAGAAAAGGGTTGCGTAAGTATAGAAGGAGAAGATTATGTACTGGAAATTGGCAAAGAAACACTATGACTAAAAACTTGCATACATGCTAGAGAGGGAATGCATGGTTGACTCCTTAACCAGTCACCCAAGGAGGTTCCACCCGCACATGGTTGTCGAGTTTAATGCTCGTGCGGTGGTGGCTAAAGATGAATCATACTTCATCACATACGTATTCAGGAAGCGCATCATGAAGATATTGTGTGAGATGTACAAACTATCGAGCAATGATTTCATTCCCCCCAACAAATTGTTGCAAGACAAGGGAGGGCGAAGGAACCAGTTTACCTTACTGTCATGCAGAATGTGGACCCCAATGAGCTAGTCAGCGATGATGAAATTCCTCTAAGTGCTCATGGTCAACAAGTTCCTCAGATGGTTGTGCCTCTGACAGAATAATAGAAAGTCGAGCTAGAATAGCCGAAGAGAATAACAGAGAATGAAAGCCACTTCTAGAGATGGAAAGCTTGACATTCATTACCCAGCTTAAAGAGTCAATGGGCCAATAGACTCCCAAAAAACAAGAGAAGAGAAGAAGTGTGCAAGAAGGAATAGGCTAAGAGGAGAGCAAGAGAAGAAGCATAACAAAATAGAAGAGAAGACGAGATTGCAAGCTTACTAGAGATCGCAAAGAGGCTCGATATCATTCACAAGAAGTAAGCTTGTCCTCTAATTTTTGTGTGTCATTTTTCATTGTACTTGTAAATTTCTAATATCATTAATGAAAAACTAACAAAGTTTAATGACAAACTTATTATCCGAACTTCTCTTTTCTCTTCTTTGGCTGAACTTACACAATCTAGTGTAATCAACAAGATTTTATCTCTCTATAAGTATAATTGAGAAATATCTCTCCTGTTGAGGGGGAAGATTTTTTAGAGTAGGTTGTGTCTTAAGATTTTGTTTCTCGACAATTTTTGAATGACTTGCTTATAAACTCAGGAAATCACTCATCTTTTGTAGGTCCCTGATCAGAGTCGTGATAAGCGGCCTAAAGCTACTTAGCAAATGTAGCGGAATATATAAAGTAACTTGCACTTAGTTTCTTTTCAAAATACTTAGCTCGAGAGGTGTTAAGATTGTTTCAGAGATATACTCTAGCAACTAGAGGTTGCTAGGTTTTAAATTAAACAGTAGAACAATAAAACAGTAAGAACACACAATATTTATAGTGGTTCGATCCTTAAAGATCTATGTCCACTCCTCAGTCGAACAATGAGAATTTCACTAAAAAGATATAGTCAAGTACAAGGAATCGCCTATCTCCTGTAGCAGGTGGTGAGCTTTCGAGCCAGCCACTACAAGACTATCCTCCATTACTTGGATCTTGTCGGTCGGCAGCTACGGCTAAGTCAAGAGCGCACCTTCGTAAAAATTGCCTTTACTGCAATGGAAGCTTTATTGTTCCTTCCGAACTTTCCTGGTTTCGGCAACAGCCCGTGGGAGTCAATCACTTTTCAGAGATGTGACTGTTGGATGCTTCCTAGGATGGAAGTTATCCTAATGATTAGATTCTTGAGCAAAGTCAAGGAATCTCTTCAATGTAGTGTTAGATATTCAATGAGGGGGACACTATGGTTGTTGAGAGCTTTGATTTCTTCTCTTTAAGGAGCTCTCAACTGACTACTCTCTTTTTCTTTTGTAGGTTTTGTTCGCTTTATAAAAGGTATCTCTTTCACTGAGTATCTTTGCGAGTGTGAGCAGTAGTTCTTCTCTCTGTTTGGACTTCTCTTTTATATCTGAGATTCAAACTTTGAATCTCCAGACCCGTTAGACACAACGGTCCTCCTTATCCATAAGAGTTACTTGCTTTATCGTCCTTTTCGGCGTGTACAGTGCATTTTTACCTACTTCGGGAAGGCGATTTGTCCTTTGGTTGTACCTTCTGTCAGAATGGGCGTATTAGCATGTGTTTGCTGAGTATCACCATGTTTAGCATTCTATCGGAGAATGCTGGGAATACTCTGCTAAGCATTTTGATTGTTGAGCTCTGATAGCAATCTGCTAAGTCTTTTGATTGTTGAGCTCTTCTAGCTATCTGCTAAGTGCTAGCGAATGCTAGCATTCTGCTATCCCTTGATATCTTGTTTGTTGATTGCTATAGCTTCTAGCAATCTCCTGAGTAAGTAATGAATGCTAACACCTTTAACATTCTGCTAGATCTTTACTGTTGACTGCTGAGTAAATACTCCTAGCAGTCTCTTCTTTCATCATATGATTGCTAGAACTTTTAGGAATCATTCTTCTTAGCACATGTCTGCTATCTCCTTAGCAGTCATCTCTTTTCAGCATTTGACTGTTAACTCCTTAGCAGTCACTTTGTCTGCTGGCGACTCTAGCATTTTGGATGTTGCTTAGAATCTTATTTTCTTCGTTCCATTTGTTGAATCCTTCAGCAATCTTCTCAAGCACTTCTAATCTATTACAACTCAATAGATTTCCTAAACAGGACATTACAAAAGAGTTGCTAGACTATGCTAGAATTCAGCAATGATCGACCAAACTAATTAAAATTTGATTCAACAAAACTTTTACAATTTGATCCTAAGGGAGATTTACAACATAAATCAAGAAATATTTTCCTAACAATTTCCCCCTTTTTGGTGCAATCAAAGCTTACTATCAATTGTTGAATCTAAGATGGAAAAAATTTCTGAGTTTACATGATATTCTAAGTATCAGAACTAATCTAGCAATCTAACTCAGCATTTAACCAACTTAGTTCTTAGCAGGGATTGATTTTAAATAAATTCCCCCTTAATAAATGCCGGGAAATATTTCTCGATTAAAATATAAGTAAAATGCTTCTTAGCAATATGCTAGAATCCTAGCATCCAATCAAATCAGCAAGCATTTTACCACCAATCACAAACCAATAACTCAGCATCCACAACCACATGCAATTTCGTTGAATACACAAATAGTGTATATCAACTAAGACACACAAAAACATCGGAAGTGGACAATGAGAAATTGTCTAAGCCTGATTCAGTTTCATTCATGATTTTGAGATGTTACAAGTACAGAAACTGAAAAAGACAAGAAAAAGATTACAGAGAACTTGCTAGCATTCACTTCAGCTCAAGAGTCAGGAGCAGGCTTTTGTCAAGATCATCAAATTTATTCATTGCCATCTGCATAAACTTGTCAAATAATTCTTTGTTGGCCTCACGATCAGCAGTCTCCCTCTCTAGCTTCTTGGCAAGTCTCTCGTTTTCCATCTCAATTCTCTTCAACTTGAGCTCCATATCTTTCTTTTTAAGCTCTTCTTCTGCAACTCTCCTCTCCTCTTCTTCTCACTTCCTCTTCTCTGCTTCAGCGAGTCTTCTTTCTTCCCCCTCTTTGAACGCAACCAAAAAGGTGGATGAGAAGGATTGAACACTCTGCACAATCTTTTGCTGAGAATCAGCAACTTCTTCTTTCATCACGTCCACGCTCTGCTTTACACCAGACACATTGCATTTTACTTCAGCCACTTTTGCTCGGACTTCAGAGACTTTGCTCCTGACTTCCTCCACTTCCTTCCTTATATTAGCAGCCTCCAACGCCACTCGTTCATGTATGGCCAGGGGAATAGTGGTGGATAGAGCATGCTGGATGGCAAAATGAACAGCGTGATCAACATAGGAATGGAAGTTATGAGAGCTTACGAGGAGAACATCAAATGAAGAAGTTGTCAGCACCAATTCTCCTCCAGTAAGAGATACAGCATCTTCCATGTGCACATCAACTTCACCTTGAGCAGTCAAGTACTCGGCCTCCTCAGCGATGCGCTCTTCTTCATCTGCCCTCCAAGCCTTTGCTTCAGCCTCAGCAAGTTCAGCAGTGCTTGCTTCATCGGCATATGCCCTCAAGTATTTAGCTTCATCTGCTAGCAGCTCTGCCTCCTCTAGGTTCCAGACTTCTTCCAGGGCTTTAGCAAGCTCAGCAGCATGAGCTTCCTCCAGCTCATCAGCGTGTGCAGCTTTGGCTACTTGCAGGATATTATCTTCCATGAAGAGTACAATCATGTTCTCCTCCCTGCTTAGCTCACGGTTCTTCTCTCGCTCTTCTTGCTCTCGAGCCTCAACCATCCGAGCCATCAACCTCTCCTTCTTTAGAGCATCATACTCAGTCTGGCGTTTGCTATACTCAGCAGCTTCTTTTGCCTGTCACTTGGATAGCTCAATCTTAGCATCCGAATATCCATCAGGAGCAAAGCTAGACCTTGGCATGGATTGAGAAGTTGAGAACAACCGATGGGCCCGAATAGCCTGAAGCCTGGCAAGGACTTGCTTGTCCGAGAATTGCTTTGTGTCGGCCACTTGATCAATCCAATCATTGGCCCATCTCTCCTCCTTTCTCCAGTGGTTAAGCCCCTTGGTTGTGATAACCAACATTCTTTCTTCAAAGCAAAGTTGGTGCATAACATAATCAAAGAATTTCCACCTTCTAAACTCTTTGCTCAGCACCTTCCCTTCCGGAGTGTTTTCATCCAACTCCACATAAAAGACATTCACAATATCGCGCTTTATTTCTGCCAACACAAATTCTTCAATATCAGAAATCATCGGAAAAAGATAAGCATTTACCGCTTCCTCAAGATAAACCGGCGCACACCATTGTTCTACACACCTAATCTTGAATTGGCGTGTCCTGGAAATCCTTTGAAAGGAACTCGGAGTGTCTCATTGTCATTTGTAGGAACTTTTCTCAGGAATCTTGCGTCATATACATCCTCAAATTCTCCATCAGAATCAAATTCCGAATAGCATAAAGCTAAGAATCCTTCAACGTTTTCTTCTTCTGGCCTTGCCTCAGCAGATGATGGAATTGTAGTGCTAGGCTCTTCATCAGCAGTCGAGCTTTCCTCAGCAGTCTGTAAGATGCTAGCACCTTGCTCAGCATTTTGATCCTCAACACCATCAATGCTAGGCCTCTCTTCAGCAGTTGAAATTTCAGCACCTCCTTCAGCAATGCTAGCACCTTGCTCAGCATTCTGACCTGACCCAGAGGTCCCAACCTCCACATTCTGAGCAGGTGTAGCAGCAGGCTCCCGAATAGCAATGCCTACTCTTTGGCCTTCTGGACGTGCCGGAGCATCAAATACTCCTGCCACAATCGGTGTATTCAGGTCCTTGTCCGACAGAGCATCATGCTCGGGCAGAGGTGTGGTGATGGGAAGCTGAACAGCTTGCTTCCCTTGCGCTTAGTAATTTCTTGAGCCTCATGCTCTGCGGCTAGCCTGGAAGCTTCCTCAGCAGCACGTGCAAGCAACTCAGCAGCTACTTTTGCTACTTGCGCGTCTGCGGCCTTCTTCGCAGCAATCTCATCAGCGGCGGCCTTAACTTGTTCAAAGTTTCGGTCCCGCGCTTCAAATGTCATCCACTCCATTTCCTTCTTATACTTATTCTTTTCTTGTGCCTGCTGGTTCAGCTTTCACTTTCTTTTCCTCTCCCTTACCTCCTTCACTCGTTCATTAAAAGGTTTAGAGGAGAGAGGAGTTTCTTGCCTTTGTTCCTCAGCAGTAGAACTTTCTCAGAAGCCTGTTCCTCAGCAGTAGGTGTAGAAGATGCAGGCTTATCAGATGCTGCCTACTTAGAAGTTTCTTTCTGTGCGGCTTCTTTCTCGGCTGTTTTAACCAGCCTCCTTCTTGTCCTCTTCTTCTACTCAGGAGAACCAGCTACTTTCCTCTTCCTTTTAGGTATCGCAGCAGCCAGCTGACAAAGTACCTGAGTAGGGTGCTCTTCTTGCTTCTTAGCAAGAATCTCCTCAATCGGCTCTGCTGGCAGATCTTTGAGCTTTTTTATCTCAGCAAGATCTTGAAAGCATTTCTCCGTTTTTGCAACCTTCTTAGTAGCAGCAATCTCCTCAGCAGACATGGGGATTGCTTGCTCCAACTGTTGGAATGCCAACTCTGATGAATGCACGTCATCAGGAGAAGTAGGAATGTTGGGGTCAACATTGGACTTCCCTTTCACTATGACTGGGCAGGACATATCAGCAGGGTGCGGCGCCTTTTTCGTCAAAGGAATAAAGTCTGTGGGGATCAACGCCTCGCCCCTGTCGAGCTCATCCTTATAAAAAATTGTTTCAATCAACTTACTTATTTTCAACCCAAAATTCACATTAGATGTGGATATCCCTTCCTCCTTGATCTTCATATTCTTCTTAGCGTGGTCCAACCACCGCTCATTAAAGAATTGTGCCCAATTCCCTTGGATTCCATCTACTAATGTCATCATCACAGCATATTTCTTTGCAGATAGTTCCGAATATGACCCCGCGTCACATTGGAACATCTTGATGACCAAATCAGCGAGGAGTTTGTAATCCTCCATGAACTAATTTGTCGAGGTAGCAACCTTCCATGGATGCTTGGCGTCCTCTATCACTTTGGGCCTTTTCCATTCTTCCCATCTGGCCTTCATCTCATCCGTATTCACAACTTTGTAGGTGGCGACGCGTTCGCCTGAGTTGTGAAGGCCAAACGTCTTGGCAAGAACCTCAGCCGTCACCGTAATCAACGTCCCAAAAACAGAGGTTGTAAAGGACTTGTGATCATTGGCTATCACTGCCTTGGCTTAGAACTCCGAAACCATAAGAGGGTGAAACCTCAATGGTTCAGTCGACAGATATTGAATTACCTCATCTTTGGCCAAGGTTTCCATAACCCAATCTGGAAATTGTACAACAGCAAGAGGGGTGTACAATATTATGTCCTTCATAATCTGGGCTGCTCTCTTCTGAGCATTATAGAGCCCAGATTGTTCCTTCTTGCGGGCAAGAGTGACCAGCTGAGCATATGGAATTGAATCATCAATATCCTCCTTCTTCACTATCATCGTAAAACCCAGTGCATGCCTTTCATGAAGAGGCATACCATCGATAGGACGTAATATTAACTTCGGAGGATTTTCAGGTGCAGTAGGCTTTTGGGTAGAGGAAAATTCAGGATTGGAAGACATGCTTAAGAAATTTGAAAGGTTCGAAGGAATTTCGAGTGTTTGGAAATTTTGAGAGAGTTTGGAGAATTTTTGAAAGCTAGGGATTCAAAGATTCAGATTTCAGAAGGTTTGCAAATTTGACAAAGTATGGTCAATATACCTTCTGAGTGCTGGATCTGACAGTTGGGGTAGAACCGCTTCAGATCTTATTGACGATTCAGGAGATCCGAGACCCTTCGTATGGTGACCCACTCCCCAAAATGCTTGAGTACTTTTGATGTGTCGGCTCCTGATTTGTCGCAGCCAGTTGCATGCATTAAATGCGTCATGTCACATACACTTAGTGGATTTGAAATTCAAAAAGTTTGTGCTTTGACTTTCCGAGATTGCTGAGAGCTTGGACTCAGCAACCTGCTAGCATCGGAATCCTTAGCAGCGAATCATCTGCTGAGAGCTTGGACTCAGCACTCAAATCCTAGCATCCATATATTGATTGCTGACACCACTTGTTGGATCATTATAGCATTCTGACGAAATGCTGAGAGCTTGGACTCAGCATTCACACGCTAGTAAGCGTCTGATCCACTTGTTATAATATTATACTCCTTAGCAATTGCTGAGAGCTTGGACTCAGCATTCTTCTGCCCCGAACCACGTGTTGCAAGAAAACCACTTAGGATTTGCTGAGAGCTAGGACTCAGCATCCAATTGCCTAGTAGCAATATCTTAGCAACAAAAATTCAGCACATCAAAAACGTAAGCTTGGATACGTTTATCTCCTTCTCTCTGAAAATCCAAGAAATCAGAAAACCAGAAAGAATGATAGTCTGAACTCATTCATCCCCATCCTTTTCTAGTTCCATGAGGCCTAACTTCAGACATAACTATTTAAATCTGGCCTCAACAAGCGGCTTGGTGAAGATATCAGCAAGCTGATCTTCGGTGCATATGTATTGAACATCAATATCATTCTTCTCTTGATGATCTCTGATGAAATGATGTCGGATGTCAATATGCTTCATCCTGGAATGATGAACAGGATTCTTAGTAATGCACCTAGCACTATTGTTATCGCAGTAGATTAGCACGCATTCTGGAGCAATATCATAATCTTGAAGTTGCTGCCGAATCCACAACACTTGCGCACAATAACTTGCGGCTGCTACATATTCTGCTTCGGTTGTAGATGTCTCCACAGAGTGTTGTTTCTTGCTAAACCAACTTATTAGCTTGTGTCCAAGGAATTGGCAGGTGCCACTCGTGCTCTTTCGATCAATCTTGCACCCTCCAAAGTCTGAGTCTGAATAACTACTGAGTGCTAGCCCATCAGACATTGGATACCAAATTCCTAGAGCTTCGATGCACTTGAGGTTTCGAATAATCCTCTTAGCAACATCAAAATGCGACTTCTTAGGATTTGCTTGATATCTCGCGCAGACTCCTACGTCATAAGAAATATCTGGTCTGCTAGCAGTAGGATAAAGCAAGGATCCGATAATACCTCTGTAAAGAGTAGGATTCACAGGTTCTCCTCCTTCATCAAGAGAAATCTGGCAGCTCGTGCTTATGGGAATCCTTAGGCTCTTTGTCTTCTCTAGACACTTAGCAATCAAATCTCTTGTATACTTCCTCTGATGTATAAAGATCCCTTCACTCGATTGCTGAACTTGAAGTTCCTAAAATAAGACATCTTCCCCATCATGCTCATCTGGAAATTACTTTGCATGAGCTCTGAAAACTTCTCACATAGCATAGGATTCTTAGAGCCAAAGATAATGTCATCGACATATATCTGCACAAGTAAGATGCTTCCTTCATCCTCGATGCAAAAGAGAGTCTGATCGATCTTCCCTTTCTTGAATCCATTATCCAGTAGGAACTTAGACGAAGTTCCATACCATGCCCTCGGTGCCTGCTTCAAACCATATAAGGCTTTCCTTAGCCTATAAACATGATTTCCTTGCTCGAAGCCTGGTGGTTGCTCAACATACACCTCTTCTTTGAGCTCACCATTTAGAAAGGCACTTTTCACATCCATCTGGAGGACTGAAAACTCATTGTGGGCAGCATATGCGAGGAACAATCTTATTGCTTCCTGTCGGGCTACTAGAGAAAACGTTTCATCATAATCAATTCCTTCGCATTGCATATATCCTTTGGCTACTAGACGCGCTTTATTTCAGATGACTGTTCCTGACTTATCCTTCTTGTTCTTGAAGACCCACTTAGTTCCAATAACACTTTGATGCTCGGGTCTATCTACAAGATCCCAAACATGATTGCGCGTGAACTCTGCTAGCTCTTCCTGCATAACATTCACCCAATCTGGAGATTGTAGAGCATTTTCAACCTTTGTGGGCTCTTCATGCGATATATAGCATGCTAGCATCGCATTTCCTTGTTGCATCCTAACAGGATCATTGATGTCATCAATGATAGCATCTAGGGGGTGATTTCGTAGCCATCTCGGTCTTGGATTGCTGGTTGCTGGGGTTGCATTGCTAGCTTCGCCTGCTGAATTGTTCTCTGCTAGAACATTCTCCTCAGCAATCACCTGGGGTTCAGGATTCTGCACCACAGCATTTGGCATCTCAGCAATAGGAATCTCAGCATTCTGGACTTCAGCATTCCGGATCTCAACATCTGGAATTTCAGCATCGTCCTTAGCGATCTCCTCAGCAACGCCCAATATTCCTTCAGCAACACGTCCTTGATCTAGAATTTCTTCATCTTCTTCTTCAAGCGATCCCAGAATCTCCAAATTATCATTAAGATAAATTTGGTTGGTGGCCGCAGTATGATCATTAACATCATCGGCCTGGTCAGTAGTTTGGTCACCTACTGAATGCGCCTGAGTTAGATCATAATCAATCATCCACCTAGCGGGATCAATCTGCATATTTTCGAAAGAATTCACGATAGATTGACCATGGACATCATTGGTCTCAAGATTGTCATCATTTTTCTCTCTAATAGTCCTGCGCACTAGAATAGACTCGTCAAAACAACATTGCATGTTACTTTCACAACTTGAGCCGTCTTGTTTAACACTTTATAGCCCTTGTGAGAAGGATGTCCATATCCAAGGAACACACCTTCATCAGACTTAGGCGAAAAAGTGTTAAGCTTCGACTTCCCATTATTATGAATATAACATGTTGAACCAAAAGCACGAAGATGAATCAAAGAAGGCTTAAGACCGTTATACACTTCATAAGGAGTCTTATTGAATCTACCATTGATTGCACTCCTATTTTGAGTGTAGCATGCAGTCATGACTACTTCGCCCCAATACTTTCCACTCAGACCAGAGTCGGCTAGCATCGACCGCACTGCTTCCTTCAGGGTCCTATACCTTCTTTCTGCTAGACCATTCTACTGGGGAGTCCTAGCAGTGGATTTCTCATGCCCGATTTCAGCTTCGGTGCAAAAATCCATTAGAATCCCATTGCAAAATTCAGTCCCGTTGTCTGATCTGATTCTTTTAACGGTGACCTCTTTGCTATTCTGCTCCTTGAGGATCAGCTCTGGTAGGATGAGCTTTACTTCATCCTTGGTCCATAGCAATCTGACCCATGTGTACCTGGAAAAGTCATCAACAACCACAAGTGTATAAGCCTTTTTACTTACAGTGGCTGGAGTGATCGGGCCAAATAAATCCATGTGCAAAAGCTCTAGGATTCTGTCAGATGTGGCCTTCTCCCGGTTTGTCCTGAATGATGCCTTATTCTGCTTCCCTTGCTGGCAAGCTTTGCACACGCCTTCCTTTCTGAAGGTCATCTCAGGCAATCCTACAACAAGATTGTGCTTGGCTAGGTGGTTAATGGTCTTAAAGTTCAGATGAGTTAACCTCTTATGCCATAGTCAATTCGTCTCATCCTTGTTGAATGCTATGAAGCATGAATGTTGTTGGCCGCTCTGCCAATCAACAGTATATAGGTCACCCTTTCGGACGCCTCTGAGCTTCACTTCACCTGTAGCTCTATCAACAATCTCACAACCAGTATTAATGAAATATACATTGTACACATTCTCGCATAGTTGGCTAATGCTCAGTAGGTTGTGCTTGAGGTTGGAAACAAGGGCAACGTTGATGATCATCATGCCATCTTGCTCGATGCATCCTCTTCCAATCACTCGACCTTTGCTATTGTCGCCAAACATGACTGTGGGGCCATAAATTCTTTGAAGTTCGGAGAATAACTCTTCTCGCCCCGTCATGTGGCCTGAGCAGCCACTATCTAGGATCCATTCATTTGACATTCCTGATGTCTTTGCTCTTGGATCCTGTTCCTGCAAAAATCAGCAATTCTGTTTAGGTACCCGCTTAGCATCGGGTCCTGTAGGGTTACCGTGGATCATGGTCCCTTTTGGAACCCACATCTTGGTGATTTTCAAGATTCTCTTCTTGACTTCACCCTTAGCAACCTTCGCGACCTTCGTTGGATAAGCAAACTTTGCATAATTAGAACTAGGTGGAGTAGTGTGCTTAGCTTTCCTAGTCCTTTGATAAGAGAAACGTTTGGACTCAGGCCTCACATAGGTATTCCTCCTATGTAGTGTGTACTTAGGATACTGTGGTCTTACAGCATGGTATGCTACCTGCTTGCCCTTAGCGAATGAAGGATTTGATATCCTAGCATTAGATATATAATGCTCAGCATTCCTCCTTGGCACTGCTGAGTGTGGCCTAGCAGACATCCTCTGGGTACTATGCTGAGATCCAACAGAAGCATGCTTAGGAGGCATTCTGTGGATACTCTGCTGAGATTCAGCAGAAACATGCCTAGCAGGCATTCTCTGGGTACTCTGTTGAGATCCAGGAGATGTATGCTTGCTACGTCAATCTTTCTGCTTAGCAGTTGACGACTCAGCAATTGCCTTTCCTTTACCCTTGTCAGCATTGACTTTTCCAGCAGAAACGAATAAAATATTTTTCTGCTTAGAAAATTCAGCATTCTTATTCAAAGCTTCCTTAGACGATTTTGCTTCAACACAACCAAGACCTAATCCTGATTTATCAGAATGTTTTCTTTGTTGGCTCACAATGGCACTTAGAACTGTCTTGCTGGATGTGTAAGCACAAATACAATCCTCCTTAGGTTTACTCTTTTTAAAGCTAAATTCTCCTTTTCAATAATTTGAAAATTTTCAGAAAGCTTGGCGTAATCAGCTTTGAGTTTCAAAAGCTCCTCACTATCAGACCTTAGTCTTTTGACTTCCTCGGTCAAAGATGTAACTTTTAGTTTCAGTGAGGTATTCTCTCCCACCATAGCATTTTTTATCTCATACATTTTTTAAAATTCTATTGAAAGCTTTGTGAGATAATCATCCTCGGAATCTAAAAAAGAATCCTCCGATTCATGCATGATTGCTTAACAATGAATGCTAATAGAATGTACCTCCTGGGCATCGACTGCTAGAGCCGATTCAGCATTTTGCTCACATCAGCATCCTGATCATCAACAATATCTGCCATAAGGACTGGCATGGCTGATAAGCTCGTATTTTGCCTCACTTATCACGTTGTTTTCTTATTAGTTTCTTGCATTTACTTGAGTTTTTAGTTAATAATTGAGCATGAAGTGTTTATATGGGATATTATGCTTGTCATGGTAATATTTTGCAGGTTTTAGGCTAAAATCAATGGAAACCCGTACCGAAAGCAGTTGATGTTCAATGGAATAGTCACTAATTCTTCCACACGTGGAATCTGACCTAATGGAGCATGGAATTGGAAATATCTTTGAGTTATCTTTCCAACGCAACTGGAATCGGGTCAATCGGAGTTCGAGAGAGAAAGTTATAGTCAAAACCGTGAGACTGCACAGAGGGAGTCGACACAAAGGTTTCTGTGTCGAGAGACAGAAATCCTGTTGATCGAAACAGAAGTCAAAATTCTGGAAACTTGTGATCTGCATTCCTGTCAATCGACAGGCATTCTGTCGATCGGCAGGCGCGCCGGAAAGGCATGTTTTTGCCCAATTTGGAGATTTTTCCTTCCCAAACCATTACCTTTTGAAGATTTGATTTCTCCCCCTATAAATAGGACTTTTTAGGCTAAAAAATTAAGTCTCTTTTAGGTCTTAATTTTTCAATTTTTACAAGTTCTTTTCAGCATTATTTTAGTCCTTAAATCCCCTTTAATTTTCCAGTACTCTTTATTTTTATTGTTGCTTTGGATTCAAGACAATTGAAGGTTCAAGGTTCCTATTTCTTTAATGATTCAAGTAAGTTTATTTATGTTTATTGCAATGTTTATTTCAATCATGTTAGGCTAGAACCCTTAACAGGTTCTAGGGTTTTCTCCATCCTTTTTGGCATGTGTTAATTTGATTAATTTCAAACCCTAATTAATTGGTTCAAATTCTATTGTTTTCAATCCAAAATCTATTTTCAATTGAAGGATCGAGAGATGAAAATTGGATTAGGTTTATAGTTATTAATTTGAGACCGAGAGGAGATAATTAATAATAGGAAAACAGAATTTTGATATAATTGGTTTCTGTCTCAAAAGGAAGAATCAATTGTAGGGTTTTTAAATCTGTATCTTTATTGAGATTGACTAGTTTGTGTTCTTGAGACCGAGAGGTAAAATTCACTTTCTAGTAATCTAGGTTTTAATTGCCCAACCAAGGAATTAATTCCAATTTAACAGATTTCCCACCTTAATGATTATTTTGGGTTAGGATTGATTGTTTGTGAATATTGAATTCGATTGGTTGATTTCCCTAGAATCTGTGCTTTTTATTATTGAATTTTATTCCCAAGTTATTTTCTGTTTTTCAAAACAAAAACCCTATTCAAATTTAGATTTTCTCAAACAAAGAATAGATAAACTATGCCAGTGCGTGAGATGATTTCGTTGTACTATCTTTGTGGGTTCGACATACCTTTGGGTTTATAAATTATTTGCATCGCTATATTATAATAAAACTGTAATTTTTACAGCGATCAATGGCCTCCTCATCATCCTCTTCCGATGAATAGTACTCCTCATCACTGTCACGGATGTCAGGCACTTCGGTCCTGGTCAGCAACGCTCTTGTGATCGCTTTGACAGCTCTTCTCTCAAATCTTTTCTTGAGGCGCTCCCTTTCCTCCTTGCTCACCTTTGGACACTCGAGCTTTAGATGATCTGGAGAATTGCATTCGAATCACGTCCTAGGCTTTCTTTTTGCTGATCTGGAGGAAGATGTGAGCTTGGTCTCCTTGGCTTCCTTCTCTGTTTTGGCTTCCAGCATGAGCTTCTGAAGCTTTTTCATCTACTCTTCGAGCTCACTAATCTTTAGGTCTACATTCTGTGAGCCCTGAGGCAGATCTTTCACTGTGGAAGGGCTTCCTTGGCTTCCACTTTCCAACATCTCTCTTCACAAAGAATGCTAGATCCTCCAGGGGTACAACATTTAATGACGAAGTTTGTGCAGCAGTGGCTTCGTTCTTCTTCGATTGTTGTATTATAAATTCATGAGCTTTAAGTTGAGCAAATACCTCAGATGTAGACATCTTGTTGAGGTCTTTTTCGCTCAAGCTCGTCATCTTTACAAAACAATCACTCCTTGGAAATAGCTTGGAAATGATCTTGTTGTTCATTTCTCCATTATCGTACGTCTTTTCCAAGTTCCGGAGTTCCCCAATGATTGTGTTGAATCTCTCTTCCATTGCTTGAATAGATTCTCCTGCAATCATAGAGAAAGATTCATACTTATCAACAGCTACCTAGAGTTTGTTGCGTTTCATTTGGTCTGTTTCCTGGGAGGATTCGCAGACATATTCCCACATCTACTTAGTTGTATCAAAGTCCAGAGCCTTGTCTGCCATCAGCGGAGGCAAACTGTCAAGTATAAGCTTCTTTGCTAGATATTCTAGCTGGGCTCTTTTCTTATCTTCGACTGTCCATTCTTCGAATGTCTTCTCGACCATCAGAGGTGGTCTAGGTTGCCCCTTAGCAACAGGACCTACAAAAATATTTCATAACCCTTATGGGTCCTTTAGAAAGAACATCTACCATCTCTGGATGTATGCTTTAGAGCTAGATGGTGGCCATCTTCTGCCATGAGTTAAACTTTTCCTTGTTGTACTTTGAAAGAGTATGATTCATCTTGGCAAGATATATGTTCCTGAGCTAAACAACAACAAAAACAGTGCAAGGAAAATGTAGATCTGGTCAAAAGCGACTCAGAAGCACTAAGTCTTACGACCTCCTGCTCTAATACCACTTATTGGTCCCTGATCAGAGTCGTGATAAGCGGCCTAAAGCTACATAGCAAATGCAGCGGAATATATAAAGTAACTTGCACTTAGTTTCTTTTCAAAATACTTAGCTCGAGAGGTGTTAAGATTGTTTCAGAGATATACTCTAGCAACTTGAGGTTGCTAGGTTTTAAAACAAACAGTAGAAACAATAAAACAGTAAGAACACACAATATTTATAGTGGTTCGATCCTTAAAGATCTACGTCCACTCCTCAGTCGAACACTGAGAATTTCACTAAAACGATATAGTCAAGTACAATGAATCGCTTATCTCCTGTAGCAGGTGGTGAGCTTTCGAGCCAGCTACTACAAGACTATCCTCCGTTACTTGGATCTTCTCGGTTGGCAGCTACGGCTAAGTCACTGGCTCACCTTCGTAAAACTTGCCTTTACTGCAATGGAAGTTTTATAGTTCCTTCCGAACTTTTCTGGTTTCAGCAACAGCCCGTGGGAGTCAATCTCTTTTCAGAGATGTGACTGCTGGATGCTTCCTAGGATGGAAGTTATCCCAATCATTAGATTCTTGAGCAAAGTCAAGGAATCTCTTCAATGTAGTGTCAGATATTCAATGAGGGGGACACTACGGCTGTTGAGAGCTTTGATTTCTTCTCTTTAAGTGAAGGGATTCGTGAACTGAATCACGAAATCCGTTTGCCAGGAATCGTTAATTGGAATATCAAAATAAATTGCTATGCCTATGAACAATCCTAGCATGCTCCTATATTATTATGCATAAGAAGGTTATGCGGAATACCTGGATTGAAGAACGATGAAGAACGCGTGCGCGGAGATGCCCTTTGATCTTTCCCACGCACCAAGATTTAATTTCCTAACAGATTGAGGAAATTAATCTTAAAGAAAATAATAATAATTTTCGAAAATAAGAGGAGAGAGGAGAAGAAGAATCCTCCTGATCTGATCTTCTGATCTGTATCCCAACTCGATCTGAAAATCTGGTGAAGATTATCTATCAGATCCCTTGCCCGGTTGAGAAGCAGAATTTCCTCCTCGTATCTCAAACTCAATCGATCACCACAGCTCCCAATGCTCTGGTTTGCTGTGTGCAACTTGTGATCTTATGAGTTGAAGGTGTATTGAGTTCTGAGGTACTGAGGCCTATTTATAGGAAATTCTAGGCTTCTATTGGGCTTGAGTTATCATGGGCCAGACCAGGGACCAGAATGCAAATAGCAAATAAGGCCTATCAATTAATTAATTCTCATATTCAACCCAGAATATAATTAATTAATTAATATTGATTCATGCCACCAGAGAATCAATATTGTCCTACCTATTTGCTACCACGTTTGAGGAACGGGTTGCATTGGACTCGGTTTATCCCCACATTTAAGGTTACAGACATTCGTTAATTAATTTAAGCTCTGACAAGCTATTTAATTAATTAACATCTTTAATTCCTGAATCAATCCACTCAAACCTTTTCACTTATGCTTGAACTTAATCAGCCTG
>JAPKLW010000574.1:213915-236542 GCA_026898455.1 Plectranthus barbatus | reverse complement strand
TCGATCTTGACTTAGGTCCTCATCAATGTGTGCCCCACACCAGCATACCAAGACATCCAAGATAAGATGCTTATCCGCATATGCTGTAGCCTACACCGACAGTTTATCCTGGAACTGTCTCAGCTGTGATGACTATTTATATCTCGCTAGGTCAAACGATCCGTACGATCTTCCGTGATCTTCTACACACCGTATGATCTCCCTATCGACGAGATAAGAGGATAATTGTGTTTGCGACACATGTTTGTTAATTCAGACAGGAGATGAACATACAACAATTATGATTCCCAGTATATTAACCAATAAACCTTGTACATAATATACCAATCATAATGCTTTCAGTATATAAATCCATCATTAAGGAGCTCTCAACTGACTACTCTCTTTTTCTTTTGTTCGCTTTGTAAAAGGTATCTCTTTCACTGAGTATCTTTGTGAGTGTGAGCAATAGTTCTTCTCTTTGTTTGGACTTCTCTTTTATATATGAGATTCAAACTTTGAATCTCCAGACCCGTTAGACACAACGGTCCTCCTTGTCCAAAAGAGTTACTTGCTTTATCGTTCTTTTTGGCATGTACAGTGTCTTTTTACCTACTTCGGGAAGGCTATTTGTCCTTTGGTTGTACCTTTTGTCAGAATGGGCGTATTAGCAAGTGTTTACTGAGTATCTCCATGCTTAGCATTCTATCGGAGAATGCTGGGAATACTCTGCTATGCTCTTCAAGCAATCTGCTAAGTCTTTTGATTGTTGAGCTCTTCTAGCAATTTGCTAAGTGCTAGCGAATGCTAACTCCTTCATCATTCTGCTTTCCCTTGATATCTTGTTTCCTGATTGCTATAGCTTCTAGCAATCTCCTGAGTAAGTAGTGAATTCTAACACCTTTAGCATTCTGCTAGATCTTTACTGCTAACTGCTGAGTAAATACTCCTAGCAGTCTCTTCTTTCATCATATGATTGCTAGCACTTTTAGGAATCATTCTTCTTAGCACATGTCTGCTATCTCATTAGCAGTCACTTTGTCTGCTGACGACTCTAGCATTTCCGAAGTTGCTTAGAATCTGATTTTCTTCGTTCCATTTGTTGAATCCTTCAGCAATCTTCTCAAGCACTTCTAATCTATTACAACTCGACAGATTTCCTAAACAGGACATTACAAAAGAGTTGCTAGACTATGCTAGAATTCAGCAATGATCAAACAAACTAATTAAGCTTTGATTCAACAAAACTTTTACAATTTGATCATAAGGGAGATTTACAACATAAATCAAGGAATATTTTCCTGACATATTTTTTTGCCAACTTTGTTTGGTATGGGTTTGACAACACCAGAAATGGGGAAATTGTTAGGAAGTATTCCTCCTTGTTGTTTGAGTGTTTTGGTGTGTGAGGCCAAGTACCAGTTTAGAGTAGCTCTAGTTTGTTCAAAACTTTTAATGTCCTGTTAAGATATTTATTGAGTTGTAATGGAGCTGATAAAGACAAACTGGTTAAGGAGCTAATCCACCATTTTGGGATACGCAAGGAGTTAGAAGAAACTGGCTACAAGTTTAGAACTAACATTCAGAGAAACTAACTGAGGTTACCATCTTGGACTACTCTAGTTTACAGGCCCAGTTTCTCAAGCAAGGCTAACTCGCGTACACAAACAAAGAGCACAAGTCACATGAATCCTTTTTTCATCTAGACTGAAAATGGAGATCCCTTAAAGTCCGAGATCCTGGTGTTCAACTAGTTTTGATTCCTCGAACTGACGAACAGAGCCGTTTTGATACAAGTACAATGTCAACACCCATAGTCAAAAAAGCAGGAGCAGGTGCAGATTTTGAGGAAAAACAAATTGTCCACAACAAAAAAGAGAGGCATCTGATTCGACTCTTCGAATTTGTCTCTAAACGGCTCCAAATCCAAATCTCTCAACACTTCACCTATAAATAGAGGAGGTGCTCCAAGAGAGAAGACTACTGAAACTCTGAACAATCAAAATTCAGAGAAAGCAACAAAACTCTGCGAAACGCAAACTTTAAAGCTTCACTTCAAGGCTAACTTTTAGCTTACTGTGTGTCTTTATTGGACACGAGACTCGCTGCTTTCAGCACGAGTTATAATCTTGGTGTTCTTACTTTTCAAGTAAGAACACAACAATTACTGTTATTCTCCAAGCAATAACTATCATGGGCATCTAGCAAAAAAGAATGGAAATTTTGGGAAGAACTCAAAAACTCCCAAGTTCCAGAGAAGGAGGTTGCGTGGTGTGCCCACACTTAAGTCTGAGAAGCTAAAGGAAGCAGAGGCCTGGACGAGTGAGCTAGTGGACTGGTAGATATTAGCATCTAACAGCTAGCGATAGAACGTGATTCCAAACTGTAACCAAAAGCTTAGTAATTTTCAGACTTACAGTCTAAAGAGAGGACATAGGACTTTTGTGTCCAGACCTCGATAAATCATTTTGCACTTAGCTTTATTTTCATTTTCACAAGTATTTTAAAACTCAACACTTTCTAAGTGTTGAAGTAGACTTTAATCTGATTAAATAAACAAACTCACTAATATCCAGTTTACATGAACACAAATTGGTTAATGACTACCAATTTGTGAGTGCAAGTTTTCTTAAATTATTTCCGTTGTGCATTTCCGCAACTGTGATCTCGGGACCAACAGAGATTGTAAAATCTAGGGTACATTGTGCATATAATATTAATGTAATGCCTCTCAAAATTTTTGATGTAATTATCAAATTTATGAAATAATATAATTGTTGCTAAATCTTAATTTGGGGATTTTGTTATTTTGTGATTTATTAGTTGAGAATAAATTATCATCATCTTCATTTTAATTTTATTGGAAGTTTTAATTTATTAAATCGTTAAGTTAATTGAATCAAATTGCGATGTAATTTCTATCATTACAATTCGATAAATATCCAAACAAGAATTTATAAGTTTGAACAAATTAGATCTAATTTATAACAATCTAAATTAATACTGATTTCACGCATCAAAACAATAAACAACAAAAGAGGATACTTTCTAACAAATATTTTATAGAAAGTAATAGGATGGGTTTTATTGTAAACATTAGTAGATAAAAGTAATTAAAATAAATTATAAAAATCATAAAACTAATTAAAAAATAAAATGAATCTGGACTGGACCGAACTTCAGACCGAGATGGGCCAGATAGCAAACCTATACTCTAGTAGGTTTGGGTCTGGTGGGACGTGGATTTGAAAAGGCTCAGTATGAGGGGATTTTTTATTTTTTTTGTAATTAAAACCATGATTTGCCATTAAACAATTTCGGCGTGAGCTAAAAGCTACATCAAAAAGGGCCAAAGAATTAGGGATGACAATTTTTTACACGATTCGATAATCTGACACGAATTCGTACGGTAATAATTGATATAGATTGACCCTATTAGGATTTGGATCTTTATCGGATTGATACGATAAGAACAAGAAAAATTCAGATCGAATTCGGACTGGATACAGATCAGACCCAATAATACATAAATCGGACTGGGTTCGGATAATCCTTTAACAATATAATAAAGAAAATATTATTTATTATTTATTTATAAAATATAATAATATATCAATTATTATAGTTTTATTTTTTTATTTTTTTATTAGGTATTGGATAATTTCTTGATTTATTAGATTGTAATCGGATTGGATATTCATCGAATTCTTATTGGATCAGATTAAATTTGGATTAGAGCCTAACGAATCAATACAATAAAGATCCGACCTGCACAATTTATCACCCCTAGAAAAAATCAAATACCTGGCTGTGAATGCGAATAAGATTAGCTATTTTATGCGACAAATTTATTTCATTCGTGGGTCTTTTTTTCAATCAGGTCTCAGTTGTTTGGGTTGGTCCAGTTTGGCCAATGTGACATCTATAAGTTATATTATTAATATTCCAATTGAAGATCGTATCGAATGTCAGTCTTATTGCATAATGTTAGCGTTAAAACCAAATTAATATAATTTGATTATTTACTTTAACGTTTAAACTTTAAACATGAAATCTAGTGGAACAGTAAATGTGGGAGAATTAAAAATCCATCTTAGAGGTTGATTTAATTCGGATATTCAGTTAAGATTGGAATCTATTTTTATTTAATTAAAATAGATTTTACCGAAACTAAAAACCAAAATCAAATATTTTGTTTTTTTGTTGGGGCAGGCCCACGAGGCCAGGCCCGATAAGCGCACCAGCCCAAGTAATGACTTGATGCAAGCAGCAAGCTCACCGGGAACGACGGAAAAACGGAAATCGCCTAAGTCATGAGATCTCCACCGAAGCACTCCACTCCTCGGCACCGAGCACCTGAAAGAGTCGGTGTCGAGGAGCTTCAGAAATAGAAATCCTAACACCCTGGCGGCGCGCGACCATTGTGAACCCTTGCCGACCTCGAAGAACCCGGAACTGCTTCGAGAATTGCGGCAAACCGTTAGCAACCGACACCTAGGGTTAGATCACACGCCCCCACCCCTATCCTGTCTATAAATAGGGATGGGGAACCCATTTTTTGTATCAATTTTTCACATTACAAAGTTATGTTGTAACGCTGCCGATTTTGCTATAGATCTGACATTAGATTACGGACTATCGCCTCATCCTCGGCGAATTAATTGTTGTTCTATTTCAATTCGCATTGTCACTCGTTTTATTGATTGTTGATCCCTGTTATTTTCTAACAAGTTCCAAGAGCTCCTATTTTCTGAAATTCGAACCTCAACATTTGGCGCCCACCGTGGGGCTCTTGGGGCTATTTTTCTGACTTAATGGCAGGTAACAATGAAAGAACGAGAAACCAGAGCGAGAATTCGATCGAGACTCCCCCGATCGGACCTGGCGGAACTCACGAACTCATCCCCATCGATGAGTTGGTCCGACAAACCTTGCAAACTGGCGGTACCCAGGCCGTTCCCCCAGATATGTTGAGCGTCGTGCTAACACGTCTCGCCAAGGAATCCGAGGAGAACAAAAAAGTCGTGAAAGAGATGGACACCCGAATTATGGAGCTGCATGCCACAAATCATTCACTGCGAAAAGAAAATCACCAACTCCGCCAAGAAAAGGAACGAGCTCAAAGGACTCAACCGATCGTCGAGGAGCCTCCTACGGGCGACAGACGCACCGATACCCACAGAAACCTCGTGCAGGAGCTCGATGATGTCATCGATGTCGACCCGCCCAGCGGAGAGAACCCTGGACGCAATGCTTCAGGGGCGACCTTTATCCAACTGATCGGGCGCTTCCCTACCGAGCAGCGAAAAATGCTCGAGCCGAGGAGTGAATATGAGAGGCGACTAGAGGCTCGAATGGCGAACTTCGAGAAGTTACTCACCAGGATCCCAGGCGCGATACCGCCAGACGCTCTGATACCTCGCGACAGCTACGCCGATTCGCCATTCACCCCCGACATCAGCAACACAGACGTCCCGGCAAAATTCACACCGCCTTCGTTCCTACTGTATGATAGGATGATCGACCCCGAGGATCACATGGCCCACTACAAGCAGAAAATGTTGACCACGTCCATCCCTGCCAACCTTCGCGAAGCTTGCATGTGCAAAAGCTTCGGTTCCAGTCTCACTGGGCCCGCGCTCCAATGGTTCGTCAACCTCTCAAGGAATTCTTTCTCCATCTTTTTCGAGCTGCACATGGCCTTTCGGAAGCAATACTCGAATTGCAGGCGTATAGCCAAACACCCAGATGCGCTCAATAGTATACGCATCAGGAAGGGAGAGTCACTGAGATCGTACGTCAGTCGGTTCAATCAGGAACTCGCATCGATACCGAACTGCCCTCCTCTTACTGCAGTTTTTGCCTTCAAGAACGGGTTGGATGTGACGTCAAAACTCTACCGCAATCTGACCAGCCATCCCTGCTACGACATAGACTTTGTCCTCGCCCAGGCTTGGGCCAAAATCAATTAGGAAGAGGATGAACCGAACCGTATCGTGTGAATGAACGAGCAAAAAGCATACGAGTTAGCCAACCCGCATAGAATAGATCAGCCATGAGCCGAATCCTCGAGCTCGAGGTACGTCGCCAAAAAGATTACCGAGGCGACCGTTGATCACGATGCGATCACCCCTACAGCCAAAAAACTCGGATCGGGGAGGTACCTTATAACCTCTATATCGACCAGAACTATCTTGTCAACAATGTCTTTAAGAGCCTCGGCAATGCAGTGAAGTGGCCAGGGAAGATGAAGTTCGACCCCAAGACGCGGGATGAGAAGAAGTTCTGCGGTTTCCACAACAACCACGGGCACAGGGCCAAAGACTGCCAAGCTCTATGTCTAGAAGTCCTTGAACACCTAAAGAACGGCTTCCTCACAGAATACTTGACCAACAAAGGTAAAAACACCTAGACGAGAGGAAGCCAGGCCAACCCTACAGGAAATGCAGAACCCCAAAACAAACCACCTCAGGCCGAGCAAATGATCCACGTCATTATCGGGGGATCGGAAATCAGCGGCAAATCACGCTCCGCGGCCAAGAGAGCTCGTCGAGTCCTCAACCAAGAAACACATCACGTCAATTCCACACAAAGCCACAAAGCGATTGAGTTCATTTCCATTGATATGCCAGGGCTCGTTCACCCTCACCACGACGCACTCGTAATATCATTACTATTCTCCAACTACCAAGTGAAGAGGTTACTTGTAGACAATGGAAGCTCGGCCAACATTATGTTCCTCTGATGCTTGAAAGAAATGCAGATCCCGATGAGCAAGCTAGAACCGGTCACTATGACACTCTACGATTTTAACGGGGACCAACAACGAACTGTGGGGGAAATCACGTTACTCATGTACTGTGGGGGGCTTGAACCTAGATGTGAAGTTCCAAGTGGTGGACATCGTCTCTGCACATAATGCCGTCTTAGGACGGCCCTGGATTCATGAGCTCAAGGCGATCCCATCGTCCTATCATCAAGTCCTAAAGTTCCCCACGCCTTGGGGGATTCAAACGATAAGAGGCGAACAAAAGGCCTCGAGAGACTGCTACTATGCCAGCTTTAGAGCTATCTGTGTGCAGCAGCATGATTCGACACCAACCCCCGCAGCTCGGCCAGAAGCCAAAGAGTTGGTAGAAGTTGCGATAGATGACACCGATCCGACCCAAATTACCTTCGTCGGAGCAGAACTCTCCCCCGATGTCAGAAATACACTCGTGGAATTCCTTCGGCGTAAAGTGCATGTATTCGCTTGGTCGCACCGAGACATGACAGGGATCGACCCCTCCATCATCGCGCATCGCCTACAAGTCGATCCCAATTGTAGACTCGTGCAACAGAGAAGGCAAAAATTCTCCGCAGAGAAAAACCAAGCGATAAACGAGGAAGTACAAAAGCTTATAGACATTGGATCGGTCCGAGAGGTACACTATCCCACTTGGATCGCCAATGTGGTCGTCGTAAAGAAGAAAAATGGAAAGAAGCGGATCTGCATAGATTTTACGGACCTTAACAAGGCATGTCCAAAAGACCCCTACCCTCTACCACACATCGACACCATCGTCAATGCAACGGCAGGCCATGAGCTCCTCAGCTTCATGGATGCCTTCTCAGGGTATAACCAGATACAGATGCACCCTGATCACCAAGAAAAGGCCGCCTTCATCACTATCCAAGGCATCTACTGCTACAAGGTGATGCCATTCGGACTAAAAAATGCGGGCTCAAAATACAAACGCCTGGTTAACTCCATGCTTAAAGAGAAAATTGGCAGGACGAGGGAAGTTTACAAAGACGATGTAGGGATTTTTCAGTGAACCGAATCACAAAATCCAAGTGAACCAGATCGATTTGTGGATATTGCACACAACCAAAATTCACAATAAAACCTAGCATGCTCCTTTGAATTTAATTCGATTCGTGGATTGAGAGATTACCGTTATTCCGTAGAGTTTGATTCGATCTTTTGCATTTGAATATCCAACTTTAATTCAACCACGCGATTCGATTTAATCTGCGGAAACAGAAATTAGAAATCTAATTTCTAAAATAAATCAAAAATAAAGAAAAATAAGAAGGAAGAATTATGTTCTCCAGATCAGATCTTCAGGGTTGTGTCCCAATGTTGTTCAGATCTGCTACTGGTGAGGACTCCACAGATCTGTGTTGTAGGCCGGAGCAGAAAAATCCTTCTCCTCCCCGCTACAGGCGCCACCCTCTCTCTCTCTGCCTCTAGGGTTTTACTGATTTGAATGTGTTCAAAAGTTGCTAGGGTTTCCAGAGAGAGTGGTCTATTTATTGACCCAGGGTTTTATCCCTAATGCCCGGCCTTTTTTTCAGCATATTTAATTTGGCCAGTCCAAGGACCTAATGCAAATAATAAAGTGGGCCTATAAATTAATTAATTCCATATCCACAACCCAAGACACAATTAATTAATTAATATTAATTCGTTTTCACCACAGAATTAATACTGACCTACCCCTTTATTACCACGTTATGAGAACGAGCTGCATTAATTGAGAATCCTCATATTTAATGTTACCGGACATTCATTAATTAATTGGAGCCTTTGACAAGCTCTAACTACAATTAATTAATATCTTATAATTCCTGAGTAGTACCACTCAATCCTTATCACTCGTGCCTGAACTTAATCAGCCTGCAGGACTTTGGCAAGATGAATGTTATTGAGCTCTTCAGGGAATGTCCTCATCCTATTACTCGGATATGGTTACCTAAACCCAGTAAAGTCTCAGGCGGTACTACACGAACTGCTGTTACCCAAGAAGCGGATATATGAGCACGTTACTCAGGCTCTCCACCATGGCAAGTCAAAGCAACAGTCGACCCGTGCAAACCCCTGAACCTTGGTTAGGGTTTGGACTCAATCAATAACGAGATCTTGTATTCGCTGATGTCAGACATACGAATACATCTCACTGTGGTCCATCAATATGCCACACCTGCGTACCAGCATGTCAAGTGGCCAAGACAGACTACTTATTCTGACAATGCCACAGCCATCCGGACAGACGTATCCTCATACGCTGTCTCGGCTGTGATTAAGTTTATGTCTCACTAGGTCAAGTGATCATACTTTCTTCTACGATATACAACACGCTGTATGATCATTCCTATCAATGAGATAAGAGGATACCATTGTTACATACATGTAGTTTGTTTAATAGATAAGAGAAATAAATTGTTGTATACTCATTATAATAAATGCTTTCAGTATACAAAATCCATCAATCTCCCACTTATACTCAAAGCATAACTAAGCTATTACAGAGTACACTGTCCGTCTATCTAGCTTGCTATCTCTTTAACCACTGTCAGTGGTCGGCATCCACCTCAGACCCAGCTTAAGAATATGTCTTTCGTAAACTTTCTGCGGCAAGCTCTTTGTAAATGGGTCAGCAAGGTTGTCCTTAGTGTCAATCTTCTTGATTAGCACATCGCCTCTCGATATGATTTCTCGTATGATATGGTACTTTCTCTCTATGTGTTTGCTTCCCCTGTGAGACAGCGGTTCCTTTGAGTTCTCCACTGCACCAGGGTTATCACAATAAATTATGATGCTCCTCGGCAAACTCGGAATCACGCCCAACTCTAAAAGGTAGTTCCTGAGCCATACCCCTTCTTTCGAGGCGTCGGAGGCGGCGACATATTCCGCCTCCATGGTGGAGTCAGCAATGCATTTTTGCTTTTAGCTCCTCATCAGAAGAAGTAAGTTTTCTCTTTCTAGGATTATCAATTACGGATGAATTACATGCAATACTTGCGGAAGACTTATGATTATAGTTAATAACATGGAGTGAAATATTCAGCATTCCACGACAGATAACACCGTTATTTCCAATTATAGAAACACTACTATAAAAAAAAACTGAATATCCATCAACATAAAGTTTGGAAACTGAAATAAGGTTTCGCCGAAAATCAGGCACGTACAAAACATCGCTCAAAGTTAAAATAGAATCATAAAAGTACGAGGTGAAATCTCCAATGGCAGCTGCACTCACTTGTGTAGCGTTCCCCATTGAGATGGTAACCTCGTCATTCTTCAGCACCCTCCTCGGTGTGAACCCCTGCAAAATGTAACAAACATGATCAGTAGCTCTAGTATCCACTACCCACAAATGAGTAGAAACTGATGCTAAACATGTTTCCGTTACAAATGCAAATGACATACCTTGTACTTTAGCATTCGGACAATCCACCTTTCCGCATCCAACACACCTCTTCTTCTTTGGAGTGACCTTAACCCTCTTCACCTTCCTTGACTTGCTTTCACTGACTGCTTTCATGAGCTTGCTTTTAGCCACGTCATCTCCAACCTTAGAGGTTGTCGAACCAGTACTAGAAGTAGTCAGAACGGGCATCCGTGCTCGCATGGAAGATTGCTCCACCACAAGGTCCTCAAGTAGCTCATGCAGAGCATACTCTCCCATTGCAGCAGCAACTACCTTAAAGTCATAAAAGGAGTCCGGAAGAGAGTTCAGGATGATATCAATCTCGCCTTGCGCACTGATATTACCACCCCGCACAGTGAACTGTCTCATGAGATCAATCATAGACATCATGTGCGCCATCACCGAACTATCTTCAACCATCTTCTTGCACATAAGATCATGCACAAGTTTATAGTTAATAGTCCGCTCCACGTTGCCATAGGCTGTCGAGAGTTCCTTCCAGATCTCTCCAGCCCTTTTGAGATACTCATACTTGTTCCTTAATTCTCTAGATAGGGAACCGTGATGAGCCAGAAGGCGAACTCATCAGCATCCTCCCATCTTTCATAAAATTCAAGCTCAAGTTTGCAGACCTTATCACGAGTACGCAACAGTGGATCCATGAAAAGAACGTATGCTTGATTTTTCAGATAAAGGTTGTGTTTGATGCAAAAACTTCATTCAGGGAAGTTTGGGCCAGTTAGAGGATTGAGAGCAAGTAAATGATCGACAGTAGACATAGACATATCTGAAACAATAAAATTCTTAAATAAGAACATACATGTAGAACTTCGAAAACAAATGCATTGAAAACCTTTTGATAAATCAAATACAAATGTTTTCCACTAATTGCCCAAGAGTTCCCACCGCAAGCTACACTCGTAGACGTTTACGATGTCACCCTCAACTAGAACTGCGGGTTTTAAGCCCCAATCCATTTAATTTCACTACCATGTCAGGAAGCTTTTGACAATAGAAATTAATAATTAGTGAAAACCTTAGACCAAGCCATCTCTCAAGAACAGGGATGCAATTCTTGCATTATATTCTAAGATGCTTCTAAGCCATTAACCACAAATTTAACTCCGGTCAAAAGAGACAGTTTAGCATGGCACGTAACCATACTGTACAACCCTTAAAGCTTTTGTTATCTATAATTTAAATCAATCGTAGACGTTTACGCAAAACCCTCCCACTATTCACATGATTTAAATTGTTTGTCGAGAAATCCCAACAACCGTACCCATGCACCTGTAGGAACTAGCAAGCTACACTCATAGACGTTTACTAGAACGAGAGATACACTTACAGCCTAGGACCGCTTTGTGGAGGTCTATTGATTTTAATTAAAAAATAGCTTAGTATTTTTCTTTTAAAAGGTTTCTTATATGCGCACATATAATTTCTTTGTTATTATATTTTCCAAATTTTTGCATGTAATTAAAGAAGCCCAAAAATTTCCCAAAATATAATCCAACAAGAAATTAATCACATAAGCATGCTTGGAAAGCTGTAAATAATAAAAGCGATAAATCATGCTTTTCCTATTAGCTACACATGCTTAATTGCGCACATAATAAATCACATATCATACGAGGACAATTAATGCAAACAAAAATTCCTCGTGACCCCACAAAATAGGAAAAAAATATAATCCTATCTATTACAATTTGAATTTGAATTTATTGGATAAATCCAAATCTTTTCAAATCTTCTAGAGCCTCAAAATCTTCATCCACCAAATCTTTTGGGATTTAGGCCTTTGTGATCTGATGATTTGCCCTAACCCTAATGCAAACCCTAGGGTTTACACAGGATTGTACAAACCACCAAATCACGAGCCACCGCCGCAGGAACAACGCGCTCGCGCTCCTCGACCTCCATCGCCGCGCACCCGTCGCCCGCCACCGTCGCCCGCGCCGTCGCGACCCGTCTGCTCCGTCTTCGTTCTTCGTCCTCGACCTGTCGAATTACAGATTTGAAATTACAAAATTACAGAATAATCTATTCTATTAAAAATTTTCAAATCTACACTAATCACAGATTTTCTCGTGATTTTACAAAAATAATTCAGCCCTACACGGATAAACCACCGCGGACTGAATTATACGGGTTGCCACGAGGAACAAAAAATATCCACAATACAAAAAAAATTCATACATGCATAATTGAATTTATTGCATGTAACAAAGCCATAAATCTGAAACCTCATTCTAATACCAATTGTAGGGATTTTTCAGTGAACCGAATCACAAAATCCAAGTGAACCGGATCGATTTATGGATATTGCACACAACCAAAATTCACAATAAAACCTAGCATGCTCCTATGAATTTAATTCGATTCGTGGATTGAGAGATTACCGTTATTCCGTAGAGTCTGATCCGATCTTTCGCGTTTGAATATCCAACTTTTATTCAACCACGCGATTCGATTTAATATGCGGAAACATAAATTAGAAATCTAATTTCTAAAATAAATCGAAAATAAAGAAAAATAAGAAGGAAGAATTTTGTTCTCCAGATCAGATCTTCAGGGTTGTGTCCCAATGTTGTTTAGATCTGCTACTGGTGAGGACTCCATAGATCTGTGTTGTAGGCCGGAGCAGAAAAATCATTCTCCTCCCCACTACAGGAGCCACCCTCTCTCTCTCTGCCTCTAGGGTTTTACTGATTTGAATGTGTTCAAAAATTGCTAGGGTTTCCAGAGAGAGTGGTCTACTTATAGACCCAGGGTTTTATCCCTAATGGGCTACTAGGCCTTTTTTCAGCATATTTAATTGGGCCAGTCCTGGGACCTAATGCAAATAATAAAGTGGGCCTATAAATTAATTAATTCCATGTCCACAACCCAGGATACAATTAATTAATTAATATTAATTCTTTTTCACCACAGAATTAATACTGACCTACCCCTTTATTACCACGTTATGAGAACGGGCTGCATTAATTGAGAATCCCCATATTTAAGGTTACCGAACATTCATTAATTAATCGGAGCCTCTGACAAGCTCTAACTACAATTAATTAATATCTTATAATTCCTGAGCAGTTCCACTCAATCCTTATCACTCGTGCCTGAACTTAATCAGCCTGCAGGACTTTGGCACGATGAATGTTATTGAGCTCCTCAGGGAATGTCCCCATCCTATTACTCGGATATGGTTACCTAAACCCAGTCTCAGGCGGTACTACACGAACTGTTGTTACCCAAGATGCAGATATACGAGCACGTTACTTAGGCTCTCCACCATGGCAAGTCAAAGCAACAGTCAACCCGTGCAAACCCCTGAACCTTCTTTAGGGTTTGGACTCAATCAATAATGAGATCTTGTATTCACTGATGTCAGACAGACAAAATACATCTCACTGCGGTCCATCAATACGCCACCCCTGCGTACCAGCATGTCAAGTAACCAAGACAGACTACGTATTCCAACAATGTCGCAGCCATCCGGACAAACGTATCCTCATACGCTGTCTCCGCTGTGATTAGGTTTATGTCTCACTAGGTCAAGTGATCATACTGTCTTCTCCGATCTACAACACGCCGTATGATCATTCCTAACGGTGAGACAAGAGGATACCATTGTTACATACATGTAGTTTGTTTAACAGATAGGAGAAATAAACCGTTGTATACTCATTATAATAAATGCTTTCAGTATACAAAACCTATCAAATGACGTGCTCGTCAAATCGCTTAGCTCGCAAGACCATGTGACCCATCTGGAAGACGTTTTCCAAACACTGGAGCGATACAACATGAAACTAAATCCAGCCAAATGCTCATTCGGAGTATCCTTCGGCAAATTCCTCGAGCACATAGTAACGCAAAGGGGAATCGAAGCGGACCCAGCTCAGATCAGAGCAAAACCTCACCGGACATCTCGCCGCCCTCAGCCGCTTTATATCACATTACTCCGAGCGGACCCATTCTTTCTTCGACACACTCTGGAAAGGAAAACGATCGAGTGGACAGACGAGTGCGCGAAAGCACTTGAAGAACTAAAGGCCTACCTAGCCAATCCACCTCTACTATCCAAACCCATTGACGGCGAAACACTACTACTCTACCTATCGGTGTCGAATCACGCAGTCGGGGTAGTTCTGATACGAGAATTCGACGGCAAATAGCATCCGGTGCACTACACTAGCAAGTCCTTGTTAGATGCAGAAACACGATATACCGCACTGGAAAAGCTTGCTCTGGCACTCGTGAACGCTGCTCGTAAGCTACGTCCTTACTTCGAGGTGCACACTATCAAGGTAATCACCACATATCCTATACGCGTCGTGCTCGCAAAGCCAGATTTATCGGGCAGACTACTCAAATGGGCCGTAGAAGTAGGGGGTCATGGAATTCAGTACGTGCCAAGAACCGCCATCAAGCCGCAAGTTTTGGCCGACTTTGTCGTTGACTTCACCACCAACCGCAGCTCAAGGCAGAAAACAAGGTGGTCAACATTACGAGAGCCGATGACGACGCCAGTCTATGGTTGCTAAATATTGACGGCGCCAGCAATATACACGACAATGGTGTCGGGGTGGTCTTAATAGACCCCCACGGAGAAAACTATGAACGAGCCATCCGATTCGACTTTCTCGCGACGAACCACGAGGCCGAATATGAGGCGCTCATCCAAGGAGTCCAGTTAGCCCTAGAACTCGGAGCTCGTATAGTACGCACGGAAAGCGATTCCCAATTGATCATCAACCAACTAGACGGCACCTATGCCGTAAAAGAAGAACAATTAAAATTGTACTATTCCATGATCGAAGAACTAAAGAGTAAAATGGATGAATGGGACCTCCGTCACATTCCTCGAGAATCAAACTCCCGAGCAGATGCCTTGGCCAGCCTAGCCACTACCAGCTCCTCTCGAAGCACTTGACCTATCCCCGAAGTCTGGCTGTCATCGCCATTTGTCGCCACCTAAGGCCACATCGCTCCTATCAATCACGACGAAGGCAATTGGAGACATCCTCTGATCCAATATTTGACGGAAGGCCATCTCCCTAACAACAAAAACGAGGCAATCAAAATCGAAAGGATGGCCGCCCGATTCACCCTCATTAATGACAAGTTGTACCAATGGTCGCTCGGAGGACCCCTCCTCCGATATGTCGCCTCCCCTAAGACTGAATTAATACTCTCAGAAATCCACAGAGGCCACTATGGATATCACGTAGGGTCTCGGTCGTTATCCCATAAAGTAATCACGGCCGGATTTTACTGGCCGACTCTGAAGAAAGATGCTACCGACTACGTCAAACAATATGACAGTTGCCAACGTTTCGAAACATCGACCCACAGAAACGCTGAACCACTCCATGTGTCAATCACCCCGTGGCCACTCATGGTGTGGGGAATGGACCTGGTAAGTCCCCTCCCCAAAGAAATGGGACAGAAGGACCATATACTTATGGTAATAGACTATTTCACCAAGTGGGTGGAGGGCGAAGCCCTAGGAAGGACCCGAGACTTAGAAGTGATCAAGTTCCTATGGAAACACGTGTTGTGTCGTTTCGGAATCCGCAAAGAGATACGCACCAACAATGGGCGACAGGCGACAGAATGCAAGCCTTCTACAACACCTACGGAATAAAGCTCACCTTCTCAACACCACGCTATCCCGAAGCAAACGGGCTGGTAGAGTCGACAAATAAAACTATAATCGCCACCTTGAAGAAAAAACTAAACCCACACGACACGAGATGGGTAGAAGAACTACCAGCTATATTATGGTCCTACCGAACTACCCCGAGGACCGCTACCAGTGCAATACCCTTCTCTTTGGCTTACGGAGTCGAGGCAATGGCACCTGTCGAAGTCATCGCTCATAGTCCAAGGGTAGAGCACTCAGACGAACTAACTAACAATGAACAACTTAGGGTCAACCTCGAACTCATAGATGAGGTGAGAAATGACGCGACAATCAAAGCCTCTCTACGCTGACGCCAAGTCGAAAGGTTCTACAACAAGAAGCTAAAGCCCAGGAGTTTCCAAGAAGGGGACCTAGTCCTAAGAAGAGTATTTCAGAATATAAAGAATCGGGTGCATGCAAGCTGGCTCCTAACTGGGAAGGCCCCTACAAAATCACTAAATTCGTAGGACACGGGGCTTATCGACTTGAAACGACGGAAGGGAAATAAATACAAAATAGTTGGAACATCAAACATTTAAAGAAGTACTATCAGTAGTACACAGATACGCTTATCTTACTCTACCTCTTTTTTTCATACTCTTTCAATTATTATTTTATCATCAAGACCATTACTAACTTGGGCATCGGAGGGGCGATGCCCCACCCTAACCATATTCCGCTTGTCTCGTAGCCAAGTGAGAAGGTCGACATCGAGGCCCTAGAGTTCTTGACATCGACCCACGTTACTCCCCGATACCGACCCTCTAGGATCAACAGCGGAAATTGAAAATCGAGAAATACAAGCACGACGCAACATCGAATTCAAAACATTAGACAAATGTTAAAATAATTAGATGCGCAACAAAATTACGAGTAAAAATACTAGAGCATACGAAATACCATTCACATAAGTACGGTCGCGGAAAGGTAAAATCTAGAGTTCAGAAACAGAAAAAATATGAAAACAAATCTTTACAGCAAAAGTTCAGCAACCAGACAAATCTAAACAGCAGAATCTTCGTCACCTTTCTTCTGAACCTCCTCGTCAGCATCGTAGTTCAAGAAGGTCTCCGCCTCCTTCTCCTCCTGAGTCTTTTCCACCTTATCTTCCTTCGGAAGTTCGGTCTCGACCTGTGGAAGCTCGCTCCCAACTTCTTCAGCAATGACCGGAGGAGGAGTCGGAGGATGAGTAATGTTGTCAAGGTCGAACTCCGGGCATCGCCGCCCGACCAAGGTGCAAATGGAATTGGTGAGCATTCCCACTAGAAGGTCGAACATGGGCTTGGATGATGGGTTCGCCACGGCCAATTGAAGGTCGACTCCATCGCCCCTCCTCAAGGCTTCGACCTCAGTCTCGTGCTTCTGCTGGTCGCTCAACCTCTCCTCCTAGCCCTTCCAGAACCTCGCTTTGTAGGACTCGAGCTCCATATACTTCTTAGCAGTAGTGGCCTCAAACTCGTACATGGCTTTCTTCGGCTCATCCTCGAGCACCTTGCTCCGAAGCTCTAGATCAAACCTCTCCTTCTTCATCTCCTCATACTTGCTGCGTAGAGAGGTCGCCTCTAGCCTCGAATCTTTGAGCTCGGTCGAGACCGAGACGTATTTGTCAGCCAGATTGGCTCTCTTCTTGCGCTCAGCAACAAGCTCCCTTCGGGACTGGCTCGCGCCATTGCTCACCAAATCCAAGGACCTGATCAAGCCCTCAGTGTAAACGGCAAACTTTCAAGTTGTCTGCAACAAAACGATTAGCTCAGACAAGAACCGAAAGGTAAACTTAAGAAAATTCCTAACCTTTTGGAGAACCAGCTCCATAGTGAAGGCCACCCGAGCATAGGTGCTATCGAAGTCATCGGCCTTGATCTTGCCATCCAATATCTTCTTGGTTCAGATAGCGTAGGCTGTGGAAAAGGAGGCTATATCGGTCGCACCGAGCCGCTGAGCACAAGCTCGAGACGATCGGGCTGCCCGGTCGGCTCTGACCGAGCCCTGGAGTCCATGCTTGATTCATAAACCCTTTTCTTCTGCCTTTAGGCGAAGGCTGGCGCGGAAGAGATGGGGGAGTCGGCGGCACACTAGAAGCGGAGCCGCCGACAGCCTTCGAGGCCAACCCCGAACCCTGCGAACCACCGACCTGAGAGGGTTCGGTCGTGGTCTTCTTCTTAGGAGGCTGATCCTCGGTCGGCCCAGGCGAGGTCACCTCTTGAGGGCGCTTCTGCGACATCATAGCAGCAAACAAGTCTTGCAGGCTCAGTCCGGCCATATCAGATGGCAGCGACTCCTTCTTACCTTTGGAATTGACACAATGCTCGGCACCGACGCTCCTTTTTCCACGAACTGAAGTGAACTTCCTGTTCTTCCGAGAATAAGAGATATCGATCCTGGAATCCTCCTCGGTTGTAAGGATCGTCTGCCTATAACCTACAAGAAAAACAAACATTAGGTCAGTAGAGGATCAAAACCAAGCAATCAGGTCATTCAAATCAAGAATCGCACTTATGGGCACTCCGCCCTCAGTCAGAAATTCAGGGTCAGTGTGGCTCATCTCCAGCCACACCCATTAGTTCTTCCACCTCGGCGTGTTCTGAGCACACTTGGTAATCATCGCTTTGGATAGCGAATCCCTCGTCGAAAAGTAGTAGTATCCGGCCGTGTACCGACCTAGCCAGTACAAGTAGTGCCATTTACGGAGGGTCGGATAACCGAGACCCGTATCGTAAAAAACGAGCAAAGTCCCGAGCATGTGACACCACGCGATCGGCGCGATCTGGAAGGGTGCCAAACCATACAACTGGAGAATAGTTCGAAAAAAGGTGTGAGCAGGCACCCCGATTCCATACTTAACCACCGGGAGGAAGAAAGCAACAACATAGAGTCGTGGTGGACGATCGCACCTCTCATCACGCTTCGGGAGAGTGTACACCATTTTATGGCACGCAACACCCATCAAGCACCGTTTCACATCATCCTCGGTGGCGAGGGATACCGCTGTCCGAACCGGATCATCGGGAATAATCTGGTCCTTCTTGATGAAGGACTTGTCCACCACAAGGGGCTTGAAAGAATTCTCGCTTCCCTCCCCATCATTACCCGAACCTTCATGATCCTTCTCATCGGAAATCTCCTCAGGTTTGAGATCCTCAACAGGAGGCTCACGCACGAACTGACCAGAGCCTGACGAGTTGGCCTCCTCCTGGTGTGGCGATTCCCTAACTTCGACCTCCGTGGAACCAGAAGAGGAGGAATGCTCCTCCCAAATCTCGACCGACGAAACCATCAAACACTACTAGACTGAAACAGCACGAAGCACGAAAGCACAAAAATTGGCAAAACAAAAAAAGGAGGTCCCCTGAAAAACTAAAAAGAGAAAAGAAGAAGGACAAAGAAAACATGCACGCATTTGAAACGAGAGGGAAAAGACCTCACAATTCAAACTCAAAATGGAGTGACGACATGTGATTATCTATACCGGCCCAGCCACACATACAAGAACAACAGTACGAAAACATAAAGAGCGCAAATACCACAGAATCAGGCGTTCGCAAGAAAATCAAAGCCCAAACCGAACCTATCATGCAGACACTATTCTAAAAGGCACCATCGCGTTCGCAAGTTGCAGATTCAACGTTTACACACAAAAGATTCAATGAGACCCATCCAAGGAAAGTTAAGTACAACGAGTCTCACAAGCCTAACTAGGTTAGCAACATAATCCAGAAACAAACCCACCAGAAGAATAGCGAGACCAACGCGGAATCATGATCGAATTTCGGAATCAAAAACACTCAGGACACATCGAGAGGAAATCAAATCAACACAGATATCAAATCACGCTAAACACTACCCACGCCCATGCCAAACCCGTGGCATCCTACTTTCAGTCCAACACCAGACGAAGTCCAAGAACGGAAAAAAGAAAATCCCACGATTGCACTAATAAAACGACTCGAAACCTAGGCCACATTGATTTTAACCACTCACTTGAGCATGCACGCGCACAGAGCAGAGCAAGGATCGAAAGGAAGAGGAACGAAGAGAAAGCAAATTACCTAAGTAAAGGATGAATACTAGACGTAGGGAAAATAACGAGCGGGCTAGGAGGCACGGGGACAGTAGCGCTGGAACGGGAAGTCGCCCGAGTAGATGTTATTCGCTGGAAAAATGAACTGGAAGATGCATGAGAGAGAGAGGGAGCGGTTGAAAATGTGAAAGTGTCGACTCAAGCGGAACAGTTTCTCCTTATAAAGGAGAAACCGTTCAGATTCGGAAAAATGCCCCCGCAGTTGGCATTAATTACCGCCATGCCATCGCCTGGGCGGCAAAATTAAAAACCTCCCAAGGACGGAGATCGCCATCGAACACGTTCAGGGCTCTCCACCGAGCTCTTATACCCTTCGGGTACCGACCCGACTCATGAGGACCTGCCTCCCACCCTGCGGGAATAACTCTGGCACGATCGACACCAAAAACGGGAATGTAGGGCTTCCTCTAGATACCTACAGGTGTCCCGTAGCCCGCCAGAACTCTTTCTGCCTGCGCTCCCCGGAGCCTGAACAGAGTGCACGTATGAGAGCACCGCTCCATGCAAGAGAACGTTCTCCAGAATGGATCTGACCCGCATGAACTTCGGACTCATGCATTGGCCCACGGGACGGCATTCCGATGTCACCTGATACAGCCATACGCTTGCATTCCCAAGGAATCTTCATATCGGCCTGGGGTAGTATCCCGACTACTCCCTATCAGAGCTGTTCTCTCCAGAAGCACCTCCCGGGCCTGAGGATAGTCTCTTGGACGCCTCTAAACTCCACACTCTGTAACGCATCCCGACCGAAGTTTTGATTCCAGCACCTATCCCGGATACGCCCTAAAATCAAAAGGGGCTATTGTTGGGGCCAGGCCCACGAGGCCTAGGCCCGATTAAGCGCACCGGGAGCGACGGAAAAACAGAAATCGCTTAAGTCATGAGATCTCCACCGAGGCGCTCCACTCCTCGGCACCGAGCACCTGAAAGGGTCGGTGTCGAGGAGCTTCAGAAATAGAAACCTTAGCACCCCGACGGGGCGCGATAGTTGCGAACCCTTACCGACCTCGAAGAACCCGGAATTGCTCCGAGAATCACGACGAACCGTTAGCAGCCGACACCTAAGGTTAGATCACACGCCCCCACCCCTATCCTATCTATAAATAGCGGAGGGGAACCCATTTTTTGTTTCGATTTTTCACATTACAAAGTTACGCTGTAACACTGCCAATTTTGCTATAGATCTGATATTAGATTTCGGACTATCGCCTCATCCTCAGCGAATTAATTGTTGTTCTATTTCAATTCGCATTGTCACTCGTTTTATTGATTGTTGATTCCTGTTATTTTCTAACAAGTTCCAAGAGCTCCTATTTTCTGAAATTTGAACCTCAACAATTTTGATTGAATTAAAGAAAATAATTAATTTGATAATGTTCTGCTTGAACGAAAAGAATTACTATATTTTATATTTTTGGAAGCATAATTTATATAAATAAAAGTTTTTGAAGGATAAATCAACTGTAAATGTGATCAATTCTTTAATTCAAACTCATTTGTTAAAGAATTTCTTGCACCTAATTGATTCTCATCTATGATTCAACACAGTATAATATCTTGATATCTTCTGAGACGCAAAAGTTTCTTCTAGATTATTGCAAATAATATTTCATATTTTTGTTTCAATCAAATCATTGATACATTAAAGAAGATGAATATTTTTCTTTCATTAAAACTGATTTTATAGAATTCATTTATATTTAATTATTTATTGAGTTGTAATTGTGGATATCACGGGAATCCACATCCTATTATAAATACAAATAAATGACACATAAAATTAAAAATTTGCAAAATGAAAATGTGGTATTTATCATATTTAGAATAAAATTGGAGAAAAATAAAATCTAGAACCCAAAACATTCTCTACACTACAACCCAACACAATTTCTCGACGTCGTAACGCCGCCGTCCACCACCAGATTATGGCCGCTAATATACTTCGATTCATCACTGGCAAGAAACACCGCCGCCTCCGCCACGTCGGTGGTCCTCAGAGTCGCCCCTTTCAGATTCGCCAACCCCCTCACGAACTCCTCCGTCTTCTCCACCTCCTCCTCACTCACTCCTCCGCCGCCACCCTCTCCCTCCCTCCGCCACGCGTTCACCAGCATGCTCGTCGCCACGCCGAACGGAGAAATGCAGTTCACCCTGATCCCATACTTCCCCAGCTCGCACGCCGCATTCTTCACCAGCCCCACCACCGCGTGTTTCGACGCCGTGTACGCGTGCGGCCCCATTCCCCCCATCACCGCCGCCACGCTCGCCGTGCAGATGATGCTCCCTCCGCCACCGCGGCGGATCATTGCGCGGGCGGCGTGTTTCATCCCGAGCGCCGCCGCTCGAGCGTTGACCACCATGACCCGGTCGAACTCGGCGGCGTCGAAGTCGAGGATGCTCTTGTGCTTCGCCTGATCGCCGAGGATCCCGGCGTTGCTGAAGAGGATGTCGAGCTTGCCGTAGGCGGAGACCGTCGTGTTGATCAGGGCCTCGATGTCCGCCTCCGAAGCGACGTCGCAGCGGACGTACGTGGCATGAGGGGCGAGCGAATCCGCCACCGAGTTCCCAAGTGCGTCCTCCACATCGGCGATCACGACTCGGGCGCCGTGGGCAGCAAACAGACGCGCCGTTGCTTCGCCAATGCCTCTGGCGCCGCCGGTGACGATTGAGACTTTCCCTTCC
>JAPKLW010000574.1:154682-213515 GCA_026898455.1 Plectranthus barbatus | reverse complement strand
ATGAGTCAATGATTTGTAAACTAGATATTATATTATTGTGGAAATGTGAGTACCTTTTGAAGGAGGGAGAAACGATTTCTGTTGCACTGGTGGCCGGAGAAAGAGTCTCGGGGAGGAGCTGCGCCGGCATTTGGCTGTAGTTTGCGGTGGAGGACGGTAGAAGAAAGAACCTAGAGAAATGAGTTGGAGTGAGATTTTAGTGAGAGGACAGGTATATATATACATATAAATGTCTGGGTTGACGTGTCATAAAAAGTTGAATTTGTAAAATATTATTTTGGTGGAGATATAATATTTTTTTTTCCATGACTTTCTTTCTTTCCCATCAAAGGATAAGTAGAGGAAAATATCCTAAACTATTAATATTTTTAGAAAATATTCAAATTTATTTTGATCAGTTAAAAATACCTTAATTTTTACTTCTGTTTATGAATAATACCATAATCTATTGAATTTTTTGGAAAATACTCCAATATATTATTATTAATTTAAAATACTTCAATCTTTAATTTCATTTATAAATTATACCAAAATGATAAATATTATTGACTCACACAAAGATGGCAAAACAACTATCTTTGTTCATGTTAAATTTAATGTACTAAACAATCAATATTTGCTATATATTCACATGTATTTATCTTCTGCAGAAAATAATTTAAAACTCCATTGTTTTGTTTACTTTTAAACCTCCAATCCAAACGGAGGCGCATGAATTTCTATACAAGATCACACGTCAAAACACACATTAAGAGAAAAAAATTAAGGAATTCATAGGGGTGTACACGGTCCGGTTTGGCCGGTTTGAGGGTTGAAGTATGGACCAAACCAAATAATACGGTTTGAAAAATTTTCAAACCAAACCGGCCAAATTAATATTTCAAACCAAATAAAATGGTTTGGTTCGGCCGGTTTAACGGTTTGAAAGACGACCTTAACGAGCAAAGTCAAAACGTAATTTTTTAATTATTTTTAGCTACAATTTATTTGAGAAATTAAAAAAAACTAATACTATCTCTCATCGGCAAAGTACGAGACAATCTTAATATAAACAAACAATTAATGACATCAAAAAAATAATAGTTCATATCACATTCTCAAACATAATAGTAAGGTCAAATTATTATGATGCGATAACGGTGATACCGACCCAGAGAACAAATAAGACAATTAGGTAAAGAGAGACATTTGAATAAAATTGTGATATTGGAATATTAGATATTTTAAGATTTATTATAGATTTCATAAAATAAATAAAAGTGTAGAAAAAGAATAAAAATGAGATTGAAATATTTGATAGTTTAGGTTTTATTTTAAATTTCAAAAATTAAATTAAAATGTAGGAGAAAAATAAAAATTATAATTTTGTTGCATAGAGGATTTGAACTCAAATATTTTAAAACCTTAAGTCTAAATAGAACCACTATACTAAATATACTATATTTACACTTTTAGTATAAAATATAAACTAAATATTTATAATTAATATAAACGGTCCGGTCCGGTCCAAACGGTCGGTTTCTCCACTCAAACCGTGGACAAGGCCAATTAATACGGTTTAAAACTTACGGTCCGGTCGGCCGATTTTTGCACTTGTCAAACCGGCCAAACCGGCCATATCATTTCGATTTGGTTTGGACAAAACCATGTACACCACTAGGAATTCAATCAATATGCACAAAAGTTGGACATTACACCAACCGAAAGAAACAAAAATAAAAGAGTAGAACATGAAGTTTAAAATATTTTTGAGAAGATAAATGCATTTGAGTATATAGCAAATATTTATTATTTAGTATATTAAATTTAATACAAATAAACATAGTTGGTTTAACTGCCATCTTTGTGAGAGCCAATAATTTTTTTTTTGTTTTGGTATAATTCATAAATAAAATTAAGGATTAAGGTATTTTAACTAATAATAATAGATTGGGGTATTTTCCAAAAATATCAATAGATTAGGGTATTATTCATAAACAAAAGTAAAGATTGAGGTATTTTTAACTGATAAAAATAGAGGTATTTTTCCAAAAACGTCAATAATTTAGGGTATTCTTCCCTGTTTACCCTAAAATATATTATATCCAAAATAATTGTTTTGATAATTATGGTAGTGAAGCTGCAAATAAATCGAGCTATTAAATTTAAATTTGATAGCATTCAATTGAAAATTTATGAGTAAATTCATTAAGTAAATTAATTTGAAATATAAAATTATTAGTTTTATATAACTTACAATTTTACTATTAATAAGAAGGTAAAAATTGGTGAATATGAATAATTATATATTCATTTACAACTTTTAAACCCATAAAAGAAAAAATAAATTATACCATATATATTTATATACTGCATATATAAATATATCACACGAATGAAATGGCATTACTAATATATACATTTTTAATTCGTAACGAGTAATTAATATGTATTAAATAGATCTCAAATCTATAAAAATTAGTTAAAAAATATTATTAAAAAATAATATAGATATTAAATCAGATCCTTTTCACCTAACTCCCATCACTTCAAACTGCTTTAGCAATTTCCTTACGTTATTGCTCCCAAAATGAAATTATAAAATAGCATTATTAGTAGAGTTAATTTTAATTATTTTTAATATACTATCATCAGTTGTGTATTTATTAACACGTGCTTGCAGTAGGTATTTAAGCATTTTTATTATATTGTAATGATTCGTAATTAGGGGTGTCAATTGGGTTGGTTTCGGATTGACGGATCGGATTGCAATATGATGATAACACGTTACATGTCAATCTAATCACGTCCCGTATATTTTTTCGGGTGAGAAAAGTCAACCCAAACCCGATTAATTTATTATCAAGTCAACTCGAAATGACTTATTTAATTATGTTGAAAATTAAATATAATCAACATGACATGTTTAACACGAAAATACACGTGTTTAATACGAAATCATAAATTCAGAAACAATCATTTGTTTGATTTATGAATACTTGAAAGTTTTATAATTTCTCATAAATATAATTATTACATGAGTAAATTCAAGAAGATTAAATGTTTGAGTTTTCTTATCAACCGCATTTTTTAAAATTTGAATATATGCATTTATAAATTAAAAGAATAAAGTTACGGACATGTGGTAATATCTTTACGTTGAAATTAAATTATTTGAATGTATCATTATTAATATATAATAAAACATGCCCTCAATTTATAAATAATTCAAAACAAAAACAAACATTGACAATTTTTTCAACTAAAGAAAATGTTGTCAAGAAGTGAGAGACGATAGATTTATAGTTTTTTTTAGATTTTACTTCAATTCAAGTAAAATGTAAATAACAAAATAAAAAAATAGAATATAAAATTTAAATCTAAAATTAATTAATTTTGCTGGTCATTCAGGTTACGTGGGTCAACTGGAAACTGATCAGAATCTAACCTTAATTTTAATTGGGTTTTACGGGTTCGACTTGAAATTAACTCGGATATCAATGAATTGATCCAATTCGTTTTTCTCATATTAGGTTTATGTTATATTGTCGGATCGAATTGAAAATTGACACCCTAATTTTAATGTGCCCAAAAATGGGAGGGTTTCTATTATATTGTAATAATATGTTGACTTTTAAAATAATACAGATAGTTTTGTCTTAAATTTGAAAAGTGATTGAATAACAAATATGTATTACATCCAAATTTGTATGAAACTAATATTTTTAAAATTAAAAAAAGTTTGTAAATAGTATAATTTTGTCGTATTATATATATAATCAAGTTTTCGTTTGGAAAAACCTCATTAATTTGATAAAAATAATTTTATTTGAAGTCGGATTTTCGCCTCGATGCTGAAACGTCATTAATATGAACCAAACAGCTCTCCAGATTTCCTGGGGATTATGCACTTATTTTGATTCTTCATTATTAGAGGTACAATCCACTTTCACATTATATATATACATAGAGATCTGGTTATACTTATGCGAGTGAGACGGATCTCACAATATTTTTATAATATACTATTTTAGTTCAGTAATATATAAAAGTTAAAAAAATTTAAATATATCACGAACTATGTATACTTTTTATGATTATCTTATATTATATTATATGAATGCTTCAAATTTATTCCAAACTAAATAAGATTATTTAAATATATCTCAAACTATTTTTTCCTATTAACGGAACTGTATTGTTGAAAATCCAAGTCATACAAAATAAGTTATCATACAAAATATTTAAATCAAAAAAATTAATTTGTTGACTTGAATTTCCGATAAAATTCATTTTTTTTGTTAATGGAAAAATTAGTCTCGAATAATCTGCATAATTTTAGATGAATTTGAAACACTCGAATAATTTGGAATAAATTTAAAAAATATGCATTGTTTTGAATATATTTGAAACTTTTTCCTATATAAAACTAATGAACTATACTTATTATCTTTAACTTAATATATCTTTTAGCTATACTATTATTTCATTCTTATTCAAATAATTAAATGTATAATTACATTTGACTAAATGCATACTTTCTTATTTAAATATATTGATTAGAACAAAAGAATTTATTATATCAATTGCCCAATTACATTATATCGATTGTAAAATCGAATTACAGTAGATGAATATATTATTTATGAATTGAACAACATTTACATTATTTATAATTATTAGTGTTGAGGTTCGAATTAAGGAAGTAATTGGAGCTCTTAGAACCGTTAGCGAGAACGACAAAATAACCATAGAAAGCAGGTGATACACGAAATAAATATTTAATATATGATCCGAGAAAAGAAAGCATGATGAATAATAAAGCAAAAAGTAATATTCAGTGAGCATGATCTTGAAATGACTTGATAGAAGAGATTTTGTATTCAATTTGGCAGAGTGTCGATACAGTTTAATAACAAGAAAAAGATACAGAAAAATGAATCCTCAGTCCATATTTATCAACAGGATAGGGGAGGGGGTGTTAACTAAGCCCTAGCTATTGGCGAGCTCGTGCTTGCCGCGAACTCAGAATGCTCACGGGAATTTCGGGCTCGGTTAGGGTTTGTAACGGTTGTGCGCCGCCAGGCTTTCAGGATGAGTTATATCTTCCTCGCCGCCGACCATCGAATGTAGTCGATGTCGAGGATTGCTTGGGGTCATCATCGACCTCATGCCTTAGGCACCTCTGAGTTCTTTCGATTCTGAGTGGGCTTGCGGCTCTTTGGGCTTATGGTCGTTTGAGGCGTGGAACTGCTGAATGGACCTGGGCCTCTGCGCCTGGTCCCAACAATAGCCCCTTTTGATTTCAGGGTCTATAGCAGGTAGATGCTGGAATCAAAACTTTAAGTCTGAAGGAGTTATAGAGTGCGGAGTTTCGAGGCATCCGAGAGACTATCCTCAGGGCCCATGAGGTGCTTCTGGAGAGAGCAGCTCCTATAGGGAGTAACCGGGGTATTACTTCTGGTCAGTACGATGATTCCCTGTGAATGCAAGCATATGGCTGTATCGGGTGGCATCAAAATGCCGCCCCGTAGGCCGATGCATGGGTCCCGAATACACACGGGTTAGAATCATTTCGGAGAATGTTCTCCTGTGTGGGGCATTACCCTCATGCGTGCACTCTATATAGGCTACGAGGAGCGCTTGCGGGGCGAGTTCTGGCGGATTTCAGGACACCTGTGAGTTTCCCTGGGGAAGTCCTCACGTTCCAGTTGATCGTACCAATCGCGTCAGAGTTCGTCCCGTGGCTACAGACCTTAGTCTGTGCCTTCAGTGACCTGATCGATGGCAAAGCTGATTCAGGGTCGATAGCAAGCCCCGAGTGTGCTCGGTATCGACCACGAAACTGATGAGTTTGATTTTTTGCCACGCTCGCAGTGGCATATCGCGTAAATAACCCCAACTTCAAGGTTACTTTGCGGAATGCGGATGGTTTTTTTGTATAAATTGTGCTCACCTTCTTCATTCCTTCACTTTGTTCTTTCAAATCAATTTCCACCTCTCTGCAATCTCTCTCTTTCTCTCCCGCGAATCAACTACTCTGGAGACGTTGCCGTTCTAGCTGTCTTCCATTAATTTTCTTGTTTGTCATTCGTCTCTCTCATTACTCAGGTAAATTCTTCCTTCGTACTCTACTCTTCATTTTATTTTGGTTCATCAAGCATGTGCGCCTTCTACGAGGTCTAGGGTTGGTGGGTTTATGCATTTTGGGGTGATGTTAGAGTGTGACTTAAGGTTTCGTAGTTTGGTTTGATACGCGTTTTGGGTTACGTAGTTTAGGGAAGTCCTGTGGTTATTAATTTTGTGTGCCTGAAACTGCTATTTTCATCTTTTCTAGTTATCTCTGCTTTTCACCCCTCTTGTGGTTGGATATTTATTTGAGGTCTGTGTAGTTGGTTATTTGGTCGTAGTCAATTATTGTTTTTCATGTTGGGTCTCGATCTATTTTCTCTATTCTTCATTTGTTCCGTCATGTCATGTAGCGGGTCATCTCTATACAGGTGAATTGGGAATTTGGTGTTGGTTGCTTTTTCTTTCTTTTTCTTTTGCGTCGGTGATAAGCTCATATTTGTACTCACTTATCCATGTTTTTTCTCCCTTTTTAGTGCAATTAGGTTTGTTTATTAGTTGTTTTCGTGCATGAGTGTACTATAGAGGATGTTGTGCTTGTGACACTAAGTTTTGTAGGTATTTGAGGCTAAAAGTGAGCAAAAGATGAAAAGAGCTGAGTTTTATAGAGTTGCTGCTTCGATTGACACATGGGAAGTCGACCGAGTTGGAAGACGTGCCAAAATCTTGAAGCAGGACCTTTATGTTGATCGACATGGAGTATGTCGACCGACACAGAGCGCGGATATCGATCGAGAGGCAAGGCATAAGAAGGCTCGACATATTGCATGCATGTCGATCGACACACACCGTGTCGATCGACACAAAGGCTGATGAAGGTTGGATCAACATGTTTGCATCTATGTCGATCGACACACACTGTGTCGATCAACACAAAAGTCCGAGAAGGAAAAATTGCTCAAGTTGGATGTTTTTGATATTTTAGCCCAATACCCTGTTTAGATGTTCTCACTCCTCTATAAATACTAAACTCATTAGGGCACAAAATTATCCCTTACAATACTTATAATTATTCAACATTGGAGTTTTTTCCAAGACATTGAAGGTTCCTCTTTATTTTGTAAGTTAATAATATGTTTTCTTTATTCCAAGTCATGATTTGTAGCTATAAACCTTAACAGGTTCTAGGGCTCTTTGATAATCTTTTCTGATGCATGTATGAATAATTTAACTCAATAGCATGGTTTAATTTCTTGAGCTTAATTAATCGAATCTAGATTTAAAGAAGGATCGAGAGATTAATTTGAATTTAGGTTTGTAGTTATCAATTGAAGGACGAGAGGCGAAAATTGGTAATAGGAAGAAGAGATTAAATACATTTGTTTTCTGTCTCAAAAGGAAGAATCAAGTTGTAGGATTTAATTAGATAATTATCAAGATTGACTAATTTTATGTTCCTGAGAACGAGAGGAGATAGTCACAATTTAGTAATCTAAGGTTTAATTGTCTAACCAAGGAATTTAATCCATCTGAATCTAATTTATTCCCCATTGTTGAGTTGATGAATTTTGCATGTTGATGATTTGATTATCTGCCCTGGAATTTGTATCTTTAATTACCGCTTTCAAAAGCTTTACTTTTCAGCATTGCCATCTTTAATTTTCAAAACCAAAATCCCTTATTTAATTTACTCAAAGAACTATGTTTTAAAAACTATGGCTAGTAAATAGGATAGTGTTATTATACAGTCTCTATGGGTTCGACTACCTTAGGGTAAAACTATAAATTTATTTTCCGTTGTTCTATAATTAGTCTGCGAATTTTGCAGCGATCTGTCGGTTAACATGTTCAATTCTCCTTTATCTACTACTCTTTTTTTCATGTGTCTTGGATTTCATTTTTCCCTTGTCGCCCTTCTGCATCTTTTTTCTTGGCTTGTTGGTGTAATCTATGGTGCAAGGGGTAGGTAGATTCATTTGGATAGGCTTGAGTGTCGTGTTTTAGCTCGCGGTTGTTTTGATTTTGAGGTCTTTTCCCTATCATTTGCTTGCGTGTGTTTTTCTACAGTTTGTTTTGCCGGGGGGGGGGGGGGCTCTTTTTGGTTTTAGCAGTCTCGCATTTGCCTTCCTTTTGATTTTCAGATGGGTTTATCGGATAGAGAGGTTGCAATCTGGGAGGAACCGTCTACGTCCTCCGGATCGATTGAGGTTGATACTCGATGCCCGTTCGATCGCAATGAGGTGGCGTCGTCAGGATCTGATGGTGGTTGGTTCGATTGCGGACTAGGCGACGAAGACCTCGGCTCCGAAGGGAGATCTAACCACGAAGAGCCGGGCAACGAGGGCAAGGAAGACAATGAGGACTCATATATCCCGATGGTGGTCGATACGTCTAAGGTCAAGAAGGATGTGATCAATCCTAACGATCATGTTCGATCGGTTGTTTCGTTGGCCGATGAGGAGCTCATCAACAAGTGCTCGAGGGGAGTAGCCTACCACAAAATGGTGTATACACTACCCTCACCTACTATCCGGTACTGCTCTCCCGCCGCTGATGATTGATGGACACTAAAATGATTGCTCAATTTCAATGCAAACCAAGTAATAATATCAATCCAGGTCCCTAACTCGTTTTGCCCTATGGATTACTATCTAATCGTGTGGAATTTTATAGCTAGGAAAATCAAAAGTCGTTGAGTTATTTTCTAACATTCTAGGCTTGTATGTAAACTAAACTAGAACAATTTGTAAACAAATACCACAAAACATCATTCAACAATTTGTAATTGAAAACAATATTTCCAGTTCTTCAAAAGCTTGGTAGAACAAGATTCACAAATACTCAAGAGAGATATAATGGATGTTGATAAGAATGCGGTTGTGCTCCAATTAAGTTGAACTTAGATGCAAACACGATTTAATCCCTAAATGGATGGACTATTACATTATACTAGCCAACCCCCTATCACGACGAATTGACCGTAGATGACGTTAGAAACCTCAAGCCGCTACGTTATTGGCTTCTAAGTCACTCCCTATGGCACATAAATCTTCTTCCTATGCCCTTCCTCCGCACAGGGATTGGATCGAGGAACACAAGAAAATATGCTAATCACGATGCTCCTATCCGTGTATTGGCTGCAGTATTCTCATCAATTATCACCTAAGTTGGCTCTTACCTACACCTAGGTGAATAGGAATAAAATCTAGCATGATTCAATCTCATAGAGGGAGGTAAACATGCACAATTCAACCTAATTCTCACACAACTTCATTCAAATCAACATCTAAAAGAAGTTTAGAACACCATACCTATCAATTGGATCATTACAATGTTGAATTGAAAACAAACTATTACAATTGATAGATCTAGAGAGATTTCTTCCCCAAATTGAGTATTTTGATCTTGATCTACCTTTGGATTCTTCAAATCTTCACCAAGTGAGGTTGGATTAGCTCTTTGACACCTTGGATTAGGTTTGGAAAGAGATGGAAGATGGAAATGTAGAGATAATCTATCTAATTTTTCGTGAAAAGTGACAAAAGTTCTCCTAAAATCAGAATTTCCCCCTTTTATAATGAGCTGGCAGAGCCTCGGATCGCCCGGGACGAGATTGGATCCCCCGAGATGACTTGAAATAGAGAAACTGCCATAGCAGCCCACTTCGGATCGGTCGAGATGGATTTGGCTCGTCCAAAATATGCTTCTGAATTGGCAGATCGGCCGAGCTCTGCTGGATCGCCCGGGATATGCCTCTGAAGAGCCCAGATCGACCGATCTCTGCAGGGTCGATCGAGCTTGGCCTCTGAACTGCTCAGATCGGTCGATCCAAGAATGGATCAACCGAGATTCACCTCTAAAATCCATCCTGCTGCTTTTCCTGCCTTCTCGGTCGATCCCAATGTCCTTTGACTCTCGGATCGGGCAATTTTCCTCCAAAACTTAGCCGAATATGCAGAATTATGCCCAAAACCTATCCTACACCATTTGAAACACACAAAACACGAAAACACAACAAAAAGAAGCCAAAAGCATATGATATGGGAGTAAAATGAGCGCAAACATGTATGCACAAACATCAAAATATAGGTCATTTTACGCACATATCATAATTTCCCAAACTTGAACCTTTGATTGTCCTCAATCAAAAAAAAGTAAAGCAATCATTCGACCTCGTGCAATACCTCATAGCTCATCTTGATTATCTTTGCATGTCCTAGTCGAACGATATTATCACCTAACTTTATGACATGGTTAATGCTATGGACTCAAACCACTCATCAAATATGGATAAAAGAATTGAAATCACTCCCTACGTGTTTAGGGATGATGAGAATCACTCAAACACAAGATATCGAGCTCAATTTCCACAGGCTTGCATCCATTCTCACCACTATACTACAATGAGTTAGCTCCTAGAATCAAGAAGGTATTTGCTTTGGTTATAACGTGGCTAACTAAAAGGTAGGTGGTTTTGGGCCAAAGTAACTAAACTCCTCAATTTCCCAAGAACCCCCCTAAAACATTATCATCAACCACTAAACTCGAGGCTTATTCCATTCTCAAATATTTCTTTCTTCACTTTCTTTTCTTTTCTTCTTTTTTTTTCCTTTCAACGACACCATCATTCATTTTTTTCTTGTGGGTGCATATTTCTCAAGACTTGCACCATCTTTATTTTTTCACAATTTTGTTGGTGCCCCATTTTCAAGGACTTGCACCAATCCTCTTTATTTCTTTCCTTTCATGCCTCATCAATTTCAATACCAAATATCAAACAATTCCCAACCCAAGCTCACATCACCGTATTCACCCTCAAACTCTCATTCCCCCAAACTTTGTCCTAATCATATCAAATAATATTCTCCAATAAAGTTCAATCACGGGAAACAAAGGTAAGAAAGGTAAATAATGATCAAATGAAACACCTTATACTCCCGATGTGCAAGGTAGGACTAGGAATCGATGGCCTAATATCATTTTCTAGTCACATACTCATGCTAATAGATCAAGAATAAATGCAAGTTCTAGATTTTTCGCTCTCAATCTTGCATCTCTCAAACAAAATAGATATGACAATATCACGGCTCAACACTCACAGTTTTTTGTCAAGTCCAATGCATTAACCAAACACAAAACTCGGCAATTCAAAAGTTAAACTCAAACATGCTTCAATAACAAGATTCCTCTCTATCATAGGCTGAGGTAAAATTCAAACTTCACCTAGTAAATCATGGTCCAATCTCAAGCCTAGTTTGGGTTCATCACACACACACAAGCACACAAACAATCCTAAGAACAACAACTACATGCAACAAATCTAAATGGCAAGAGAAAACGATAAAATGCGTTACCCATCGATAGCCACGATCAAACCGCTTCTCGTATGCCATATGTACCTACTCACATAAACACAAAACACCACCAAACATTAAGCATAGTTCATACCATTAAGTTCTCATTTCCATCAATCAAACCACAAACCAACAATCAAGAAATAAGACATTATCCACTAGCACAACCATTCAAACCAATCCATTCATCATATCCACACACCAAACAAAATAAAAAGTAGTCAATCATACCAAATCATCAATACTTCCATCCAAAACAAACATCAAACAATAAAATCCATGAATCACACCCAAATCCAAATCCAAATCCAAATCCCTATCCAATGTAGATCAAATCAATCATTATACAACCCAATCGAAGTAAAAATCATCCAACAAACTAAACTAAACTAAATGCAAGCTAAGATAGAGGAAAAGAGGAGAAGAATGAACCAAGGCACCGGCAACCAGCACATCCCCCCAAACTTAGTCAAGTGAGACTAAGTTTGCAAAAACGGTGGACGGTGCGACATCACTCCTCTCGACCCTGTGGTGATCGGTCATGGCGGCGGCGAAGGAATGACATCGGAACACGGCGCAGCAGCTCATGCACATCCCCCTAAACCTCGGCCACTCGCCGATCCAACAATCAATCTCACAACATCAAAGTGCTTCTCAGAATTCATCAACCAATTAGATCGATCTTTCAAATCATCAACTTCAGTTAGTGCACAATTAGGCAATTCGATCACCTTCTCCCCAAATTTATAGTAAAAACATTCTCCGAATCGAGAAGAAACCAAAAATGCATTAGCCACCAATGCAGTAGTATTAAGAAGCAATTCAGGAGAAAAAACACCAGACAAATCAACACCAAAGAGTTCGAAAATAGGAGTTATCAAGCCACCACAACAAATAAGTGAAGTTTCCAAAGCAAAAGCTATGCTCCAACTATCCATCAACAAACCTTCAATGGAAAACTTCTTTCCATGCAACAAAGCATACAAAAAATGGAGTTCGAAAATATCTAATACGCAAGACCCATCATTACCACAAGACCATCCCCTTATCACTTGATGCACATGCCGGATAATAGGGTTTTTAAACAAAGATGACTTACAAGACTTAATATCGAAAGCATTCACAGTTTTAATTCCTAAAATGGACTCCCAAAACTCAGCTGGATCAGGTTCTTTAAAGATAAACACAGACTCCTCATGACACCCGAAAATTCCATCACTTTCTTGCCTACTCAAATAGATAGTCTGATCTTTGAGTTGGAACCTCGCAGTCGTAGGAATACCATCCCTGCCCCTCGTAACACTAACCGAAGCTAAGAATTCATTCGCCATCCTCATGTAAGTCGACCAATTCCCAGTGAGCAGATTCCTCCATCCGATGCTAGTGAAAAGACTCCAAATGTCACCCTTCCACCCCAACGCTTCTAAGGTCTCCTGGCATAGGTATTTGGTACCCACAATCTGCCTATCCACCAAACTCTTGTACCTCTCAAACTCTGTGTCATCAAATCCTCTTGGGCGTCCAATTGAGGAAGAAGAACTCCCTTTCGCTCTCCTGCTGGCCATGATAAAAATCAAGGAGTGAGAACTTTTCAAAAATAGAGAAAGAAAGCACAAGAAATGATTTTAGAAGAGAAATTTCGATAGAAATAGATATGGGCGAAATGAGCCCTAGATTTGCTTTTAAATTCGCACAGGGATCGACTGATCCGAGGGTGGATCGACCAATCCGACGGTCTATTTCTTAAAAAATTGGGTCTGCCCAATCCAGATCGACCAAGCCTGCAGCAGCTCGGTCGATCTCATGCTCTCCCTGCAAAAATTTTGAATTTTTGTAGATCTCGGCCAATCCCACAGTAGCAAAGGTTGGGATCGACCGATCCTTCATGAGTCATGGCGATCCAAAACAGTCCCGACCGAACTTTCCCTCTGTTTTGCCACTTCCAAGCATCCTTTCTTCAGTTGTTCAACTCTATTTCAGGTATACACCTCCCCAAATCTTAATCCTTCACCACAAAATCAAGTAAGTCTTGAAAAAACATCCACATATCGAGTATCCTATATCCATTATTAGCAAAACAACAAAACCAATGAAAGTAACTACCTAAACAATTATTCTAAAAATCAACATTACCAAACAAATAAACATTGGGTTGCCTCCCAAAAAGCGCTTCTTTATAGCCAATAGCTTACTTCTTACCTTGAGTTTGTCAATCATGATCAAAAGGAGCGGATCCGGAACTCATACCTTGTTCAAGTACCCAATGCTCGTCCGGGAAGTCTAACTTTCGCCTTGCACTCCGAGATGGCTCTCATCCACTCTAGCCTTCTTTGTTCTTCCTTGTTCATGCTCTAAATAATCCCCCGGATCGTCATACTCCTCATTCACCATGTCCATATGAGATAATCCCGGATCATCCTCCTCCTTAAGTCTCTTCTTTAAGCCTCCTTTATCAGCTTCCACTTGCTCGTCAATTCTCATCTCATCTAAACTTCTTGAAAGTAAGGAGAAAACAAATTCTTTCCCACAACATCGGAGAGTTAGTTAACCATTTTTCATATCAGATAGAGCATAATCCGTATGCAAGAATGGCCTCCCAAAGATTCGGTGAATACCCCCTTGTTCTCCATATCCACAATCAAGAAGTCACTCGACAAGGTAAAGCTTGAAATCTCCACATGCACGTCTTCAACAACCCCTCGAGGGCAAAACAGGGCTTGATTAGCCATTTGAAGCACTTGGCTAGTAAGCTTCACATCATCAACATTCAACTCCTTATACAAGCTCCAAGACATGACATTCACACTCTCCCCAGAATCACACAAGGCTTTCTCAATGTTTGTGTCCCCTATCTAGCAACTTACAATGAAACTCCCTGGGTCTTCCTTTTTATTAGCCACTCTTTTTCTCCTTGCTCATCTCTTTCATCCCTTAAGTCTTCTTCATCTTTCAACACTTCCTCAATTAATTCATCAAGAAATGGCACACGTTGTATCTCCACCGGATTAGGTATCTCGATGTCCCCTTTCCTCACATAATTAAAGAAAAGGACTTATTTGTCTTGAACTTCCTTCCTATCCTTGACATTTTCCTCTTCAACAACTTTCACTTCTTCCTTAGCCAAAGCTTTTTCTTCCACTTCAGTTCCACATTCTCCAATTTAGGAGTCATGACCAATGTCACCTCATCTCGAGTTTGCTCACCTTCAACCATGCTACAACTCTTCTTTTGTATGACCTCCGTATCACTCGGGAACTTCCCAGCTTGGTGCTTCCCACTAAGTTTCTTAGCAATGGATTATATTTGCAATTGAATTTCCGCAAACATCCCATCATACTTTTCAAACCTCTTCTCCAACTCATCACTTGGATTTTTCCTAACCTCTTGATTGCCAAATCTACCACTTCCCTCGACATAGCCGCCTTGACTACTACTCCCCCCATTCTCCAATTGCTTCGAAGGGTTTAAAGCATTGTTGGGGTTTACGTAGGAGAAGTTCGGGTGGAAGCGGTTGGAGGGGTGATAAAACATATTCCCCAGAGGGTTGTATTGAGGTCGCATGTTGTTGTACCCCATTTTTTGGTTTATAAAATTCACGCTCTTCGGGTATCCTTCCTCATACTTCATCATCATTAAATCATACCTTCTACCACCCGAGGTAGACAATGCATCAAGCTTCTTTTGCATCATGGCTATCTCATCTTTTAACTCCTCACTTTCCTTTGTCTCATTTACCGTCTTGACCGACCGGTAATCTTTCCTCTCTTTTGGCCACTGATAGCTATTTTCTGCCATTTTCTCAATTGTCCTCAAAGCTTCATCTTCCTCTTGTTCTAGGAAAGCACCTCCCGATGAGTCATCCATCATAATCTTCGTATCATAGCTCAACCCCCATAGAACTGGCAGATTTGTTGACTCTGTGAGAGCCCATGCCTCGGACACTTCCGAAGTATATCCTGAAACCGGTCCCATGCCTCATATAGCGGTTCATCATACCGCTGGCCAAATGAGGTTATATCAGCTCACTTCTTCAATTTGAGACTAGGAGGAAAGAATTTAAACAAAAACTTCTCTCGTAATTCCTCCCATGTGGCTATGTTTGATTTATCGAGCCCTTCAAACCAATGTCTAGCACCATCACGCAGGGAGAAAGAAAACAACCTCAATCGAATTTGGTCCTGTGGCACTTGATTGATCTTTATTGTATCCGTTATCTCCAAAAATCTTGAGATATGAACATTTGGATCTTCTGTAGCATGTCCCCGAAACTGATTATTCTGGATCATTTGGACAAACTGTGGTTTAATCTCGAATTGAGTAGTGTTCACTCCCAAGCGGAACCCACCGGTTGCTTGCTCCCCTTGTGGTCTAAATAGGTTTTGTACTGGCCTTCTCGGTTCATTTCTTTTATTCATCATAGCTCTCATGAGTTCCAATTGTCTTTCCAACTCATCAATCCTTCCCGTATCTTGCTGGTTCTCCATTTCAAATTCAACTTCTATTCCTTCACTCCTTTGCCGAAACTTTTGTTCTTCAATCAAACGAGCTTTCGATCTTGTTAACATAAACTACCTACAATTCCACAAAACAAATCTCAAACACAAAACATAAATCCAACAACAAGGTAAAAACTATTAACAAACAATATATAACAATCAAAGAGACAATTTAACAAACACCTAGCCTACAATATCCACACTTTCAACAATATCCAAAGACATACTAATTAAGATCCCCGACAACAGCGCCAAAAACTTGACGGACACTAAAATGATTGCTCAATTTCAATGCAAACCAAGTAATAATATCTATTCAGGTCCCTAACTCGTTTCGCCATATGGATTACTATCTAATCGTGTGGAATTTTATAGCTAGGAAAATCAAAAGTCGTTGAGTTATTTTCTAACATTCTAGGCTTGTAAGTAAACTAAACTAGAATAATTTGTAAACAAATACCACAAAACATCATTCAACAATTTGTAATTGAAGACAATATTTCAAATTCTTCAAAAGCTTGGTAGAACAAGATTTACAAATACTCAAGAGAGATAGAATGGATGTAGATAAGAATGCGGTTGTGCTCCAATTAAGTTGAACTTAGATGCAAACACGATTTAATCCCTAAATGGATGGACTATTACGCTATACTAGCCAACCCCCTATCACGACGAATTGACCGTAGATGATGTTAGAAACATCAAGCTGCTACGTTATTGGCTTCTAACTCACTCCCTATGGCATGCAAATCTTCATCCTATGCCCTTCCTCTGCACAGGGATTGCATCGAGGAACACAAGAAAACATGCTAATCACGACGCTCCTATCCACGTATTGGCTGCAATATTCACGTCAATTATCACCTAAGTTGGCTCTTACCTACACCTAGGTGAATAAGAATAGGATCTAGCATGATCCAATCTCATAAAGGGAGGTAAACATGCATAATTCAACCTAATTTTCACACATCTTTATTAAAATCAACATCCAAAAGATGTTTAGAACACCATACCTATCAATTGGATCATTACAATGTTGAATTGAAAACAAACTATTACAATTGATAGATCTAGAGAGATTTCTTCCCAAAATTGAGTATTTTGATCTTGATCTACCTTTGGATTCTTTAAATCTTCACCAAGTGAGGTTGGATTAGCTCTTTGACACCCTGGATTAGGTTTAGAAAGAGATGGAAGATGGAAATGTAGAGAGAATATATCTAATTTTTCGTGTAAAGTGACAAAAGTTCTCCTAAAATCTAAATTTCCCGCTTTTATAATGAGCTGGCAGAGCCTCGGATCACTCGGGATGAGATGAAACAGAGAAACTGCCACAGCAGCTCGCTTTGGATCGGCCGGGATGGATTTAGCTCGACCGAAATTTGCCTCTGAATTGAGAGATCGGCTGAGCTCTACTGGATCACCCGGGATATGCCTCTGAAGTGCCCAGATCGGTCGATCTCTGCAAGGTCGGTCGAGCCTGACTTCTGAATTGCTAAGATCGGTCGATCCAAGAATGGATCGACCAAGATTCACCTCTGAAATCCATCCTGCTGCTTTTCTTGAATTCTCGGCCGATCCCAATGTCCTTTGACTCTCGGATCAGGCGATATTCCTCAAAAACTTAGCCGATAATGCAGAATTATGCCCAAAACCTATCCTACACCATCCGAAACACACAAAACACGAAAACACAACAAAAAGAAGCCAAACGCATATGACATGGGAGTAAAATGAGCGCAAACATGTATGCACAAACATTAAAATATAGGTCATTTTACGCACATATCTATGATGTGGCTTTGTTTTTTCCAGTAATTAAGGACGGAGTCGGTGTCCCGGCCTACCATTCTTTCAAGCTGTGCTCTAGTCCCACGACCTTGCTCCCTTTCAGGTGGCCCCGGTGAGTTGGTGCCACATGCTCGACACACTACTTATCTTTTTTTTTTATGCGGGGCTCGGCTCGCCAACACTTCGAGAGTGGCACTTCTTGTACCTGCTGAGTACGTATAAGGAAGGGTACTACTATTTTACAAAGCAGGACTCACTGAGAGAGACTAAGATTACAAAGTGCGCTCATAATACTCCTCGCTAGAAGAACCAGTGAGTCTGGCTGAAGATGACCCATTCCGACCTTGAGTTCCTTGTCGGGGGGGGGGGGAATTCCTATAAGTGTGATTTTCCTTCAACGGTTGTGCTCGGTCGGTTTTACTATGTTCTAACCTTTTCTTTTGCTTGGTTCGCAGGGTACAAGCAGACTGTCCTCACTACTGAGGAGGAATCGAGGATTGACATTGCTTTTTCTCGATCAAATTGTAAGTTCAATGTGGTTCAAGGGAAGAGGAGTGTTGGAGCCAAGTTCGGGATGAACGATGGAGGGAAGAAAGAGCCCCTTCCTGCTGACATGGCCAGTCTTTCACCAGCCAACTTTCTTGCAGCAATGATGGCGCATAAGCGCCCGCGCGAAGAGGATTCCTTGTGTTCGACCGAGGACCAGCCTCCGATGAAAGCACACCACAGAATTGCCCCGAACGTCCCAGAGCCTGCACCTGTCCGGGTCGGGGGCTAGGGCCCACTAAGAAAGGGACCGACGGGTCCTCTTCGACACTACCACTGACACCATCTCCTCCTCCCCCTCCTTCTCCGTCCCTTCCAAAGAAAAATAAGGACGAAAGGAGGAAGAAAAAGGTGCACGAGCACTCCTCCGACTCCAGGGGTCAATCTAATTCAGCTGACCAGAAGGAGCTAGAGCTGATCTTGTCCAGATCGAGTCGCCTCTTCCGCCGCCTACACTGCTCGAGTGATGAAGATCCTTGACAGTGAGATCAAGGCCGAGGATTTCTCGAGCTCCTACGCTTGGGAATCTTTTATGATAGAGAAAAGCTTTCTCAAGGTAATTTTTGGGTTGAAGTATTTTCCTCTGCATCGATCATGGTTGCTCTCTAATTCTTCTTTGGTAATTATAGACCACCCATCGGTTCACGCTGTACACTGAGGGATTGATCAAGTCTCTCAACTTGGTTAGTAAGGTGGCTAGCCAGTCAAGGAAGGGCCTTGCGGCCAAAAGAGAGAAAAGGGTCGAGTTGGCCAACAAACTTACCTCGATCTCTGGCAAGCTGAAGAACTCTTGGCTCGAGGCCCAATCCCTATGAGCTAAATATGATGAACTAAAGAGGGAAAGGGCTTGGTTATTGAATCGGTGCAAAGTCCTCGTTGATGAGCTCCAAAAGATAGTGCATGATTTTAAGACCACTCATGCTGAGGAGGAGCTCGAGTTGGAGTCTTTCAAGACTCGGTTCCATTGGAGTGAAGAGGAGAGGCTATGCGAGTAGAAAGCCCATGAGAAGGAGGTCGAGGCTTTGAAGCCGGGGGACAGTGTCGATCTGAATCATTGCTCACCCCTCCTTCAAGTTGAAGTTTGACCTGCTGGTGAATATGGTTACCAAAACCATATGTGCTACGGTCGGTTGCAGGTGCCTCGACTTCGACCTCAGGAACATCACATGTCCTCCGACTCCAACTCGGATCGAAGTCGAGGATAAGGATGTTGAGCAAAAGGAGACTGAGGGCATGGGCTCCAAAGATGCCAAAGGTGGAGGCGGCAGGGGCAACAAGTTCGAGGAGAACAAGGAGGGTGATGCTAAGAAGATTAAGGACGACCAGACTGATGCTGCCACTTATATTATGTTGTTTTTGTAAAGTTTCAGTGATGTTGTTTTCTGAATTCACTTTTATGTTTTACTGCTGATACTTGAACTTGTTCTGATTGATGAATTCCCCTTTGATATTCACATCGTTGTTTCCTTTTGTTTGATTCGTCTCCATGCCTTAATTTATTTGTGTTTCTTATATTTTGCTGACATTCAATTGCACTTTATTCTTCAATGCTTCTCGTGTTACTTATTAATTTATACTATGCACGTCACTTGACCTTATTATTCTCTTCGATTGATGTGTTGCATGGTCGACATCGAGCATGTGTCGTGATCGATAACGACCGTCTTTGGTCGATTTTGAACCATCTTGTTGGTCGATGACAACACTGCCTGTTAGACTAAAAAGCACAAAGCGGTGGGTCAGGGTGGGTGGCGCCTAGGCATTGCCCCTCCGACGCTCAAGTTAGTAAGGGTATTGATAGAATAATCTAATTAAAATAAATTCAGGGATAGAATAAGCGTATCTTTGCACTAGTGGTAGTATTTCTTCAAGTGTTTGACATTCCAGCTGTTGGGTACTTCTCTTCCCTCTGCCGTTCCGAGTCGGTAAGCCCTGTGCCCAACTACTTTAGTAACCTTGTAGGGGCCGTCCCAGTTGGCAGCTAGCTTTCCTGCGCCGGACTCCTTAGTGTTTTGGAACACTCTTCGTAGTACTAGGTTGCATGCTTGGAAGTTTCATAGTTTGAGCTTTCTATTGTAGAATCTTTTGACTTGTCGCCGTTGTTTGGAGGCTTTTGACGAGGCGTCATCCCTTATTTCATCGATGAGCTCCAGGTTGGCATGGACGCACTCCGTGTTTGTTTGCTCGTTGTTGTTATCACTCTTGGGCTACGGATTATTAATATTATGGGCGCTACGGCTTCGACCCTATAAGCCAAGGAAAATGGAGTGGCGCCAGTGGCGGTTCTCAGAGTGGTTCGATATGACCATAGTATTGCTCCGTGAGGGTTCAACTTCATCTTCAATGTATTTATCACCATTTTTTTGTCAACTCTGCTAGTCCATTGGCCGTAGGGTATCGGGGTGTTGAAAACGTAATTTTTATTCCATAAGTATTGCAGAAGAACTGCACCCTGTCACTGGCGAACTGCCATCCATTGTCTGTGCGTATCTCTTTAGGTATCCCAAAGCGGCAAAGAACGTGCTTCCACATGAATTAGATGACCTCTAGGTCTCAGGTTTTTCCTAACGCTTCACCCTCGACCCACTTAGTGAAATAGTCTGTTACCATGAGGATGTGCTCCTTTTGCCCTATTCCTTTCAGGAAAGGTCCGTCTAGGTCCATCCCCCATATCATGAAAGGCCAGGGGGCGATTGAGGCATGGAATGGTTCCGCACTTCGGTGCGATGATGCTTCAAAGTGTTGGCAACTATCGCATCTTCTGACGTAATCGGCGACATCTTTCTTCAGAGTTGGCCAAAAGAACCCTGACATAATCATCTTGTAGGCTAGGGACTGAGCCCTGGGTGATTTTCGCATTCGCCTTTGTGTATTCCCGTTAATGTGCCTTGAATCTCGGGAGGTGCAATGCATTTCAGAAGTGGTCCTCCCATGGATCATTGGTATAACCTATCCTTAATCATCGTGTATCAGACGGTTGATGACTGCTGAAAGCAGCGAGCAAATAAATTTTTACACCCGAGGGTGGTCGATACCACAAGGACTGTGCAACGAAATATCTTGAGTACTAGCTATAGTTTTTAGAACATAGAAGTTTGAGGAAATTTAAAACTAGGATTTGGTTTTGGAATTGAAAGATAACAATGCAAGAATTTAAAGGTTTTGAAAATAATAACTAAAGATACAGATTCTAGGGCAGATAATCTAAACTTCAGCATGCAAATTCCTCAACTCAACAATGGGACAAATTAAATTTTAATGGGTTAAACTCCTTGGTCAGGAAATTAAATCCTAGATTACTAAACTGTGACTATCTCCTCACTAGCCCTAGAACCTATTAGGGTTTCTAGCCAGTAAACATGACTTGAATTAAAACAAACATATTATTAACCACATAGAAATACCTCACAAATGAAGAGGAACCTTTAATGTCTTGGAAGAACTCCAATGTCAAAAAAATATTCTAAGTGTAAAACCAAACTAAATTTCGTACATAATGAGTTCCCTATTTATAGAGGAGCCAAAAACACCAAAACTAGGTATTGAGCTAAAATAACAAAAATTTCCAAAACAGGGAGATTTTCCTCTTCAGATTTCTGTGTCAATCGACACACATGCAAGTCGAAATCCAAGCAAATGTCTTCATGTCGATCCACTCCCTTTTCCTTCGTGTCGTTCGACACGCACCATGTTGATTTACATGCCTGCAAGCATGTCGAGCCTCTTCCTGCTGCCTTCTTCGATCGACATCCAACCTCTATGTCGATCGACATGCACCACGTCGATCGACACAGAGGTAATGTCGAAGCTGCAACTCTGTTCTTCACGTCTCTTTTCATAATTTGACCTCTTTTTAGACTAAAATACCTGCAAAACTCTCCATCAAGAGCATAACATCCTTTAAAATAGACTCATGCACATAAATAACTAAAAACGTAAACTAATTAAACTAAAACAATGGAGGAAAATATGGATAAGTGATTACAAATATGAACTTATCAGCGGTCGGTCTCTTAATTTTGATGGCCTCATTTCTATCGCAGGTGGAGAATTTGCCTCGTAGATGCTGGATTATGGTGTTCTCTAGTTGTCCGTGCATTGGTCAACTAGCGCAACTTGGTGTTGGGTTGTGACGGACGGTGAAGATAGCTAGACTTCAGGGACCGGCGGTTGCCTTGAGTCATGCTAGTGGTAGCCAGTTGGCTAGGGCATCTTCCTGGGCATTTGTTTCATGCAGAATATGCCAAAGATCTCATTCATCTATCTTATCATGGAGTTCTGCAACCATTGCATGGTAGGATTTCAGTCGAACTTCCTTCACGATGTAAGTCTCATCTAATTGGTTAACGATCAATTGCAAATTGCTTTCTGCGCGTATTTTGCGAGCCCCTAGTTCATGGGCTAGCCTCATTCCTAGTATGAGCAATTCATATTATGTTCAATTGTTGGTGGTTGGGAAGTTGAGTCGGATGGCTCGTTCATAGCTTTCCCCTGAGGGTCCGTAAGCACGATCCCCATTCCAATCCCATTTACATTACTTGCACCGTCGATTTTGAGGGACCATAGACTCAAGTCTGTTTCGACTTGAGACATCGCATTGACCTCATTTTTCTCTTTCAGCTAGAGGTTGGTGGAGAAGTCAGCGATGAAGTCAGCTAATACTTGCGACTTGATAGCGGTCCTAAGTTCATATTGTATTCCATATCCTCCTATTTCTACTACCTATTTGAGCAGTTGGTCTAAAAGGTCAGGCTTCAAAAGCACGGCTCGGATCGAGTAGGCCGAGATCACTTTGATGGGGTGCGCCTCAAACTACGAGCATAGTTTTTGGGTGGTGGTAACGAGCTCGAGTGCAAGTTTATCGAGAGTTGTGTAGCGAGTTTCTTTATCCAGTAAGGATTTACTAGCATAATGCACTAGGTGCTACTTTCCTTTGACTTCCCGTATTAGTATTACCCCCACGACATGATCGGATATGGAGAGATAGAGTAGCAGGGTTTTTTCGTCAGTGGGTTTAGAGAGCAAGGAAGGACTGGCGAGGCAAGCTTTTAGTTCCTCTAGTACCTTCGCGCATTCATTCGTCCATTTGAGGCATTTTTCTTTTTTGAGTATGCTGAAGAAAGAGTGGGTGCGCTCCAAATACCATGATATGAAGCGACTGAGTGCGGCGAGGTGGCCGATGAGCTTTTGTACTTCTTTGGGTGTTTTTGGGTGTTCTATACCCTGGATGCCTTTGATCTGAGTGGGGTCCGCCTCAATGCCCCTCTAGGTTACTATGTGTCTCAGGAACTTTCCAAATGAGACCCTAAACGAGCATTTAACAGGGTTTAGTTTCATGTTGTACTTCCTGAGTGTTTGGAATGTGTCTGCAAGATGGTTCACGTGGTCTTGGGACTTTTGAGATTTTACGAGCTTATCGTCAATGTAGACCTCCATGGTTTTACCGATCTTGTCTTTGAACATTAAGTTGACCAAGCGCTGGTAGGTCGACCCAACGTTCTTCAGCCTGAACGATATCACTTTGTAACACTAAATGCCCTGGATGGTTATGAACACGGTCTTCTCTTGGTCATCGGGGTGCATTCCACGAGAATGCATCCATGAAGCTAGAAGCTTGTGACCTGCAGTTGTGTTGACTATCGCGTTGATGTGTGGCAGGGGGTATGGATCCTTAGGACAGGCCTTGTTGAGATCTGCAAAATCTATGCATACACGATTCTTGCTGTTCTTTTTTTTTTCACTACCACCACGTTTGCTAGCAACGTAGGTTAATAAACCTCCCATACCTATCCGATATTGATGAGTTTCTGGACCTCTTCGTTTATGGCCTGGTTATTTTCTTTAGAGAACTTCCGTCTTCTCTGCTGGACTGGCCCGCAGTTAGGGTCGACTTGCAGCCGATGGGTGATTACTATTGGATCTATGCCTATCATGTCGCTGTGCGACCACACAAATATATGGGCCTTACCCCGGGGGAAGTATATCAAGGAGGTTCTGACGTCTAGTGTAAGCTCTAACCCGATGAATGTTTTTCATGTCAGATCCGATTCGTCGATGATGATTTCTTCGAGGTCCTCAGATTTGGGTTGAGTGATAGGAGGTACATGCCCGGTGTGTTTCTGGGTGTACACTACCTTGAAGCTCGCTTAGTAGCAATCTCGTGAAACTTTCTGTTCGCACCGGATTGTTTGGATTCCACAAGGTGTCGGGAATTTCAGAACTTGGTGAAAGGAGGAGGGAATTGCCTTGAGTTCGAGGATCCAGGGACGTCCGAGGATTGCATTATATGCCGACACCATATCAACTACATAGAATTTTGCACCGAGGCTCAAATCTCCGCAGTATACGGGTAGGGTGATTTCTCTCGCACTTTTTTGTTGATTACTGTTGAAACTGTACAATTTCATGGTCACCAGCTCTATTTTGCTAGCTAGAATCTACATTTTCTTTAAGGTCCATAGGAAAAAGGATATTTGCTGAGCTGTCGTTGTCGACGAGCAATCTCTTTACCTGACAATTTGATATTAGTAGGGATATAACAAGCATGTCATGATGAGGGTGGATGAGGTCGGGTGTGTCGTCACATGTGAACTCGATGGCTTCATGTTGTAGCGTGAAGTTTGCATTTTGGGTCCTATGGTTTAGGATCGTCTGGTCATTTTTTGTGGCCAATAAGGACCTTCCGTTGTTTCCCTTTTGCCCAGGTGTTCTTCCCCTTGTTCGTCGGGTACTTCGTGAGGAATATGTTCTTTAGAAATTCAATGACCTCCAGGCGTAGTGCTTGACATTCCTCTGTCTTGTGCCCATGATCGTTGTAAAAATTGCGGAACTTCCTCGGATCGCGTGCTTTTGGGTTAGATTTCATCTTTTCGGGCCATTTCACCGCATTCCCCAAGTTCTTGAGGATGTTGTTGACCAGATAATTATGATCGATGCTCAGATTGTAAGGGATTGAGGTCACTTCACTGACCCTGTGTGCTCGGCTATAGGGATGGTCTCTTCTTAAGCGTCAGTCATTTTGAAAGTCCCTGTGGTCCACATAACTCGAACTAGAGGACTTGGGCCTTGGTCGGTCTCGTTTTTGTGCCTCACAGAGCTCGGTTTCCTTTTGCTCATTCATTCGAGCAATACGATTTGATTCGTCCTCTTTCCAATATATTTTTGCCCACGCCTGGGCAAGCACTCAATCCATGTCGTAGCATGGGTGGCTGTTCAGGTCGTGGTACAACTTGGACATGACGTCGATCGTGTTCTTAAATGCCTAGATCGTGGTTTGGGGTGGGCAATGAGGAATGGATGCGAGCTCACAGTTGAATCACCCGACGTAGGACCTGAGTGACTCCATTTTCCTGATGCGCATGCTGTTGAGTGCATCTGGATGCTTGGCTACAAGCCTGCAGTTAGAATACTACTTTCTGAAGACATAGTGCAGCTCCGAGAAAGTTGAAATGAAATTCTTTGGCAAGTTGACGAACCATTGAAGCACTGGACCGTTGAGGCTGGACTCGAAGCTCTTGCACATGCATGCCTCGAGGAGGTCCACCGACATGGAGGCGGTAATCATCTTCTTCTTGTATAATGTGATGTCATCCTCGGGATCCATTGTGGCATCTTACAACGTGAACGACGGGGGAGTGAACTTTGCTAGAATGTTTGTGTTGGTGATATCCAGAGTGGAGGGTGAATCGATGTAGCTGTCGCCAAGAATCATGGGATCCAGGGGCAAGGCACCTAGAATCCTAGTCAGTAATGACTCGAACAAAGACATACGAGCCTCCAAGCATTTTTTGAATTCACTCCTTGGGTCGGGCCGCCTCTCTTGGTCGCTAGTGAACTGATGGATCGGTCTTGTTCTTACTCCATCAGAGGGAGTTTTTTCGGTGTCGAACCGTTGACGGGTGTCAGTAATGGCCACATTGTCGAGCTCGTTTACTAGGTTCCTCCTCGAGTCAATTTGTTTCCATTCGGTCGAGTCGGGCTCCTCGATAATTGGACGACTCCTGAGGGTATCCACCTCTCTACGCAGCTGGTGGTTTTCTTTTCGCAGTTCATGTTTCGTCGCGTGGAGTTGCATGACTCTGGTGTCCATTTCCTTTAGCTGGCGTTGATTTTCCTCCATCTTTTGAGCAAAGTGGGCTAATGAAGCATTTACCACTTCCGATGATAGCGTTTGCATTCCTGTTGCTTGTTGAGTTAGCTGGAATAATTCATCCAAGAGGATAAGTTTGATCACGCCGTCCAGCTCGTTGGTGAGATCACCAATTTTCTCATTGTCACCTGCCACTCGGAAAGAAAATAAATTCCAAGAGCCCCACGATGGATGCCAAATGTTGAGGTTCAAATTAAGGAAGTAATTGGAGCTCTTGGAACCGTTAGCGAGAATGATAAAATAACCATGGAAAGCAAGCGATACACGAAATAAATATTTAATATATGATCCCACTAAAGAAAGCACGACGACTAATAAAGCAAAAAGTAATATTCAGTGAGCATGATCTTGAAATGACGTGATAGAAGAGATTTTGTATTCAATGTGGCAGAGTCTCGATATAGCTTAATAGCTGGAAAAAAATACAGAAAAATGAACACTCAGCCCCTATTTATAGACATGATAGGGAAGGGGGGGTGCTAACTAAGCCCTAGCTATCGGTGAGCTCGTGCTTGCCGCGAATCTCGGAACAACCTCGAGGATTCGGGCTAAGTTAGGATTTGTAACGATTGTGCGCCGCCAGGCTTTCAAGATGGGTTTCATCTTCCTCGCCGCTGACCCTCGAAAGTGGTCGATGTCAAGGACTACTTGGGGTCATCATCGACCTCATGCCTTAAGCGCCTCTGAGTTCTTCCGATTCTGAGTCAGCTTGCGGCTCTTTGGGCTTATGGCCGTTTCGGCCGTGGAACTGCTGAATGGGCCTAGGCCTCTGGGACCTGGCCCCAACAATTAGTATGTGTTACAATAAATCCTTGGAGAACATGTGAAAATCAAACTTACTTTCGGCTACGTATCATATTTCTTTGATTTCGGGACCTACGAGTGGTATCACGCGCCAAGGTTCTTATAGACCAAGGTTGTTTTGTGTCGCTTAGGACCAGATCTCTATTTTCTTGCATTTGTTTGTCACTTGTGTTATAAGCTCAGGTTATACAACATGACACACATTACAAAGATTCCCAAATATTCCCCAGAGAACTTCAACATATAGAAGAAGAGATCTCTGATCATGCTGAAGAATGTCCATCTTGAGATGACAGAAATTCTATCTACTAGACCAATTAAGATCACGAAGGTGAACACTCAGCTCGGAGGAGCAGCAGGCCCAAAGATAGTGGTCAAGCCCTGTGCTGAGTGGACAAGCAAAGACAAAATTCGTTATTAGCTAGACTCAGTTGCTATGGAACTAATCCTTCAATCCCTACTAGAGCTGTTAGTTGTCAAAGCCTTAGCTTATGACAACGCGAAGGAAATGTAGGATTTCCTTGGCACTCTCTGCCAAGAGACAGATCAAATGAAACGAAACAAGCTTCAAAATTGTGTAGATAAGTATGAATCATTTCATATGCCTCCTGGTGAAAACATAAAATCTATGGAAACAAGATTTAATTCTATTGTATGTGAACTTAAGAACTTGGGGAGAGAGTATTATATTGTAGATTTGAATGCCATGATCCTCTCCAAGAGGCCCAAGAAAGATTGGTTTGTAAAAACTATGAGCCTAAAGGAGAAAGAACTATCGAAGATGTCGAGATAGGACGTGTTTGCTCAACTTCAAGCCCTCGAGTGGGATATACAGATGACAAACAGGAATGAAGTTGTGCGAAGTGTTAGCATGCAACCCGAAGAAGATGTTGCTTTCTTCGTAAAAAGAGATTTCATAAGAAGGGCCCAGAAGTCTTTTCAAGCTGACAGATGAACCGGTCAGACCTCTGCATCGAACTCAGCACTAACACCTTCCTACCAGAAGAAAGAGGAAGAGAGCTCGGTGGCTGAGCTTGAAGAGCAAATGAGGAAGCTGACAAAGCTTTTGGAGAAGGCAAAAGCCAAAACCAAGAGCTCTTAGGGAGGTGAACAAAAGTTCAATGAGAGACCCCGAAGGCGTGCTTTGGATGCAACTTTCCTAACCACCTTAAGTATGAATGTTCGATGGTATCCAAGGAGGAGAGAGAACGCCTCAGGGGAATATTCGAGAAAAAAGCTTCAAGAGCCGTTGCCAAGGCAATGTTGTCTAGAACTGAGGTTCCGAACATCCCGGAAAATGATGATGGTTATTATACATCCGGAGATGAAGAAGAAGAAGCACTGCTAGTCTTCATGGCCAGACTTGGAAAAGACGAGTATTCTGACTCTGAAAAAGAAGGAACCAAAGCTGAGTCACAGAAATTGGTAACTACACAATACTCAGTGTCTAGTTCTCATGCTTGCATTGAAGAGGACTCCGAATCTCATTGCTCAGATTTAGAGGATGTTACTCTTGAGATTTTATATAAGGAAATTTCAAAATTTTACAAGCTTAAAAACGTTTTGGTAGGAGAAAATGACTCCCTGAAACTTAAGGTTTAAGAATTGACCAAGGAGATAGAAGGATCGAGGTCAATTAGTGAGGATTTTACCAAACTTAAAGATGAGCATTCTAGATTACTTACGAATTTAAAAAATATTTCCGAAGAATACGAGTCTTTAAAACTCAAAATTGCTCAAGATCAAAAGCTGATTTGTTCCTTGTATTCAAGTTCCACCAAAGTTGCTGAGGCCTTGAGTAGCCAACAAGATCCCTAAGACAAATCAGGTTTAGGCTTTAATGAGGATATTACGAGCATTCATACATCAACTTTTAAAACTAGAAATTCATGTGATCATCATTTTAAAAATGATTCTAGTTTAGAAGTTAAGTTGTTAGGCAAAGTAGTAGTCAATGCTGGCAAGGACTCTAAAGTGGCTAATCAGGGCACAGGGAAGAAGTCATTTTCCAAACTGAGTTTCAACCCGAAGTTTAATAGTAATTTGGTTTCAAAACCAATTTAACGGGAGGTGAAGCCCACTATGGCTAAGAAGTGGGTGAAGCAAAATGTTCCAAATGTGAGGAAACCCACAACTAAGACTGAACTTCACAAGAAGTAAGTATCATTTCCGGATTCAATAAACCCAAGGTTCTTCGCTCATAATTCCTATGAGAAGAGAACTTATCCGAGTAGGAGGGACACCTACTTGAGGTCTGATCCTAATTATCTTTCTAATTAAAGGGCTTGGAAGACTGTACACCCCAGACTTGGTTTTCGAGAACCCAACATAAACTTAGTCTCGAGAAACTCAGTATCTAAGAACTCAGTTCCAGGAAACATGGTTTCGAGAAACTCAGTTTCCCATAAGGTTTCACACACACACATACACTCTATTCCTTCTCATATGCATACAAATAGCATTACAGAAGGAAAAGAAAGGCATAGAAGGTTGCAACACCTAAGCTTAAGGTGAAGCAAGTTTGGATTCCTAAGGGATGGATTCCAAGACTAACCAAACATGACTTGTAGAAGCACGGGTACCTAAAGTCTAAACTTCTTTATTTTACAGGTACAGGGTCACCAAAGTCAGCTCAATAAGAAGAAGCGAGCTTGGGTTTTGGATAGTGGGTGCTCTGCTCACATGACCGAAGAGAAGGAATTGTTATGAAACTTAAAGATGCAAGAGGACCCCACAGTTGTCTTTCGAGATGATTCAAAGGGGAGGGTCATAGGAAAATGATGTTTGGAGTACAATGGAATCATCATCAACAACATATCCTTAGTCACCAACCTCAACTGCAACCTACTGAGTATCAGTCAGCTTATTCAAAGTGGATAAGAGGTGAGATTTGCCGAGGATGAATGCCTGATCAAAGAGAAAGACTCCAAGAAGATTGTGCTGAAAGGAATGAATAAAACGACTCTTTACATAGTGGATTAGGAGAGTGGAAAACCTGACACGTGCCTTGTCGCAACAAGCTCATCCCAGGAAGGAGTCTATTGGTTATGTCACAAAAGACTTAGCCATCTGAATTTCCAATCCATTTGGCACTTTGCCAAACGCAAGCTTGTGGAAAGTCTTCCACAAACAAGGTTAAAAGAAGGAAGGAGTTTGCCGTGTTTGCAAAATGAGGAAGCAAACCAAAGCTTCATTAAAAAACCTCCCCATCACCGCAAGTACAAATCGGATCTTAGAGCTGCTACACATGTATTTATTTAGACCGGTCAAGCCACCCACCATAGCAGGAAAAAGGTTCACACTCATTGTAGTTGATGACTACTCGAGATACACTTGGGTGAGGTTATTAAAGACCAAGGATGAAGTCAAGCATCAGCTTCCAGAACTCATCCTTCAAGTGCAAAACAACATTAGACTCACTATGGAAAGGATTCGTTCAGACAACGGGACTAAGTTTTGCAATGGTCCTTTAATAGATTTCTGTGCTGACTTTGGAATCACTCATGAGAAGTCAGCTTCGAAGACTCCTCAACAGAATGGTCTTGCCAAACAAAGGAATCGTACACTCAAAGAAGCAATGAGGACCATACTTGTAGAAGCAAGCTTGAACGAAGGATATTGAGGGAGAAAACTTGATGACATCATGCTATACTTAGTAACAAAAGTGCCATTAATAGTCGAGATCACAAAACCCCCTATGAGGTCTGCAATGGTCGTAAGCCTTCTATAGGTCATCTACGTACTTTCGGTTCTCCATGTTACATCCATAATAATGGAAAGTCTAAGTTAAATACCTTTAGTCCCAAGGAAGATGAAGGCGTGCTCCTTGGTTATAGATACCCTTCATAGTTCATACAAGGGATATAGGGTACTTAACAAGACTATGGGACTTGTGGAAGTAACATGTTGTGTTGTATTTGATGACTCTATTCTAGTGCGTAGGACATTGAAAGACCTGGAGCTTGATGATCGTGAGATCAAGGATGCTTGTGAGACACTAAGTTCTAAAAAAAAAAATCCTAATTTGATTTCTGATGCTAGATCTGTGAACGATCAATCGAGTACTTTAGAGGACAAGGCAGGTGATGCACTAGTCCTTGCTGAGGCCATAGATTCACTAAAACTAAATGCAGGTACAGATCAAGGGGGAACTTTAGGTGTACAAGATGAAACTCAGTTTGGCGATCAAACTGAAACTAATTTACCAGGTTTTACTCAATTACCTGGAGACAAAGATGTTCATCTTGAAGATGCCCAACCTGAAGAGGTGAATCAAGAAGATCTAAGACTAGAGATTGTGGAAGTTGTCACTGGAGAAGATGTTCTAAATCCATAAATTGAAGACCAAGTTACAGAGGACAATCTAGCCATAGTGGAATCAACCCTAACCTCAGTTCTAGTATCAGGAACCGACGCTACTGACATTCTTAGAGCATTCATTCAACCTATTGAAGTCACTAAACTCCAGAAGCCTAAATGGTTGAGACACCATCCCGAAGATGTCATGCTTGATAATATTGCAAACCCAGTACGCACAAGGCAAGGAAGTTCCCTACTTACTTTCTTTATCTCTCAGAATCCAGAACTTACAAAGATAGGAGATGCTTTAAAATCCACAGACTGGATCAATGCCATGCAAGAGGAGCTTGCTGAGTTCAAAAGGAATAAAGTATGGTACTTGGTGGATCAACCAAGCCATCAATCTGGCATTGGTACAAAGTGGGTATTGATGAACAAGAGAGATGAAATTGGGAACATAGTGAGGAACAAAGCTAGGCTCGTAGCAAAGGGATATGCTCAGTGTGAAGGGATTGCCTTCGATGAAACCTTTGCTCTAGTAGCCAGACTCGAAGCCATTCGGCTATTTCTAGCTTATGCAGCGCACTATAACTTCACAGTCTTCCAGATGGATGTGAAGAGTGTATTTCTGAATGAGGAGCTCAAAAAAGAAGTTTATGTTGAACAACCCCCAAGCTTAGAAGAAGGAAACAAGTATACTAATTGAGAAAGGCTCTCTATGGGTTGAAGCAGGCACCCCGAGCTTGGTATGAGACTCTGTCTCAGTTTCCTCTCAAGAAAGGTTTCCAGAAAGGGAAGATCGACACTACCTTATTCAAAATCAAGGATGGAACAGACATCTTATTGGTTCAGATCTATGTCGATGATATTATTTTTTGTTGCAAAAACTTGAAACTATGCGAGAAGTTTGCCCAACTTATGCAAAGTAATTTCCAGATGAGCATGATGGGTAAGCTCACTTATTTTCTCGGTCTTCAAGTGATCCAATTAGAAGGAGGAATATTCATCAACTAGAAGAAGTATCCCAAGGAATTTATCAACAAGTTTTATCCTGAGAAAACTAAGCCCTTGAGGATTCCTATGAGACCCAGTGCTCAGATTAACCTTGATTAAGAAGGAGAAGCAATCAATCCAACTAGTTACAGAGGAATCATTGGATCATTGCTATATCTGGCCGCAAGTAGGCTGGATATTTCCTACTCAATTGGAGTATGTGCGAGGTTTCAAGCCAACCCTAAGAAATTGCACATGGAGGCTGCTAGAAGGATGGTGAAATATCTCAAAGGAACAGAATCCTTAGGTATTTGGTATCCCAAAACTGACGAGCTTACTCTTAATGCTTATTCATATTCGGATTTTGGAGGATGCCGAATTGATAGGAAGAGCACAAGTGGAACGTGTCAGTTCCTAGGGCAAAAGATTATTAGTTGGTTTAGCTAGAAGCAACACTCTGTTGCTACATCAACCACCGAAGCTGAGTATGTAGCCACTTCTAGTTGCTGTGCTCAAGTGCTATGGATCAAGAAACAATTGCTTGATTATGAGGTTGAGACTGGATGTGTTCCTATTTATTGTGATAATAGTAGTGTTATGTGTATCACGAAGAACCTTGTACATCACTCAAGAACCAAGCACATCGACATCAGTCATCACTTTATCAGAGACCATGTCGAGAAGAAGGATGTGTCCATCGAGTACATTCGTACTGAAGATCAATTGGTGGATATCTTCACCAAGCCACTTCCAGAAACCAGATTTAAGGAGCTGTGCATCAAGCTTGGTTTATTGGAATTTGATGAGATTTCAATTGAAGAGGAGTAGATGCAGATTAAAACTAAGTCCTAGCTCTTAGTTTTCTGGTTTTCTTTTTTTTTTTCTCAAGAAATTTCTAAGTATGATGGATGTGATATTGACTAAACTGAGCCACAGCTCTCAGTTTTTCTTGCTTGAAGGTTATATCATTGAATTGCTTCAAGTGGTTTCACAGACATATTCCAAATAGTATAAAGATTGAAGAAATTCGTGATTGAAGACTACGTAGGCGGATTAAAACTTAGTTCAAACTCTCAATTTTCAGTTTTGGTCGAATTTCTCAGTATGGCATATTTGTACTTAGCCATTTTTGAAGAAAAGGCATAAGTGGTGTCTATGCTAAGTCAACATACTGACTTCTGAAAACTAAGTTATGAGTCTCGGTACTGACTCTTCAAAAAAAATCAAGTTTTGGTTTCTACACTTAGAATATTTTGAAGGAAGGTTGCAAAATTAAACTGAGTTCCAACTCTCAGTTTAGGAACTGAATCATACTCAGTATGCTTATACGGGTGGGGTTTTCAAATTCAAATTGTTGTTTATCCTATATGGCGCATTTAATGCATAACAAACGACGATGAATCAGAGTTTGCCACGTGGACAGGTCCGCTCCACACGTAAGGTCAGTAAAAAACAGTCCAAAGGACATGTTTTCACAATTTTCGATCTCATAGTTATTGACTTATAAAGAGCCATTGGATTTGTATCATTCAAACCTATATAGCAAAGAGCAAACTACGGTTAAAACTTTATTACTTTGCCATTTTTATCGAAGCCACAAACCTTCATCTTTCCAAATATTCTCTCAAGCATTCAAGATGATTGACAATTATGCCCTACCATTTATTTTCAATCATCATTCTTAATCATGCCAAGGAAAACTAAAACACCACAAAAGGTGTTCAAGCTGAGGAATCGGGCACGTGCATTCATCTCTATTAGCAAGGGGCTGACAACAAGAAGGTGTAAGAGCCCATGGAGGGAAATTGGATCAATTGGAAGCTGGATGAGATCACCACTGGGTGGAAGACGAGTCACAAGACAAATAGGTTCGACCTTTTCTATAAGTTTCTTGCCGATGTAGTGATCCACATGCTGCAGTGCGAGATAGGATCCTTCTCGGAGATGAGCAAAAAGAATTATTCACTTCTGATGACCATTGATGATGAAGTCCATGGAAACTGAAAGGAATTTTTTAAGATCTTGCTAGACTACGTTCACAGGTAGTCAATCATCGCAGAAATCGGACAATTTGCCACCAATGTAGGCTTCGGCCTGAAGGTGAGCTATATGCTGGAGAAGTTGTTGCCAACTGTGGATGAAGGGGAAGTATTGATCCCTACTGACTTCATACCAACTATGTCTGAGGTCGGACATCCCAGTGAGACTGAGGATGATGATGAAGATGATGGTGGTTGTAATGGTGGAGACAGGTAAGCTAAGACTGCGGCTCAACAGGAGGCAGGCCTGCAGAAGGCCATGGGAGAACTCCTCCTACTGACAAATCTTGGGGAGGATCCAAACAAGCCAAAGAAGAAGAGGCTAAGGAAGCCATTTGGTGAAGGGCAGTCAACTCAGCCTGTGCAGGGGCCTACTCAGTTCGAGAGTCATATTACAATTGACATCCCTAAGAAACCTCGAACTGAGGTGGTCCGTCCTTTGAAAAGGAAGCAGAGGGAAAGAGAGAAGTTTCCTGTTGAGAAGGGCAGCAAGAAGCTGCGTGCTGAGGAGGCGGCAAGGAAGCAAGTTTAGGCCGAAGCTGTCGGAAAAGGAAAAGAAAAGATAGAAGATCTTCCTTTTGCCGCAAGATTATATTCTAGGAGACAGAGGTGCAAATCCCTCATGAGGTTCATATCCTCTTCTTCTCTGACACCCCTGAACAAAGGTCTTTTGAAGAACTCTATGGGGAGGCTCATGGCTTGGGTCAACACCTTGAACGTCAGTTTGAGCTGCTCTTGTTGGACATTGTAGTGGAAGCTGAGCTTCTTGACCGGGCAACCGACCCAGTAAAACCAGCAGAAGGAGGTGGAGAGAAGGAAGCAGGGAAGGATGCTGAGAAAGGTGCTGAGAAAGGTGCTGAGATGACTCATCATGTACTCGAGAAGGATGTGGAGGTACATGCTGAGGAAATCATTCTGGAGATCGCTCGTGAGGCTGCCGAGCAAGTCATAAAAGGGCAGGAGAAGCAGGCACAGGATGAGAGGGCGACCACCCCAGAAAAACTGGCGGACCAAGACAAGGAGAAGGATCCGGAGCCAGAGGCTAAGCCAAAGCTAGAGGCTGAGAAGGAGACTGAACAGGAGAAGAAGCCCGAACAGGAGAAGAAGCCCGAGAAGGAGAAGGAACCAGAGCTTGAGCAGGAGCAGGCAACGGTGCATGACAAGGGAAAGGGTGTGGAGGATACACAAGGGGAATCCTCCACCTAAGCTTAGCCTGTGACTAAGCTTCAGCTTGGGACCACCCATGCTGAAAATTCCCGAGGAGATTAGGGAGATGATGACGCCATGAGTATCTTATCAGATGACTCCCAGATCTCCATCTCCTCTGGAGAAGACAATGATGTGCTCAATCCCCTAGTGACTGAAGAACATGACTATGAGCGGGATATGTACGGAGTTTGGAGGCCACACCCCTGGGATGCAAGAATAAAAGATGATGTTAACTGGCCCAGTCTATTTCCAGAATACCGAGTGCCATTGAGTGGAGTACCACACCCTGAATCTTCTACTGAGCGTATAAGAAGGTGGTGCCCACCAATCCACAGGACTGATGTTAGAGATGCCATACTCATCCTCTGGGCGACCGAGATCTCTTAGAGGATAGAGCAAAGGGTCACAGAGGAGGTGAACTTGCTCTATCCGGACTTGCTAACAAAGAGAATCGAAGATTGTAGGGTGCTCAGAAATGAGTTCAGGAGAAGGAGGTGGTTCGACTTGGTCATGCACGAGCTCAACAAGAAAGATCTTCCTATAATGTAGGCTAGGTTGGGCCTGACCTATTAGGGAGCGGAGGAGATATGGGCAGATGCATGGAGTGCCCAATTTGAACGGAAATAGATGAATGAGGGGGAAGTGCGAATGAGGCTGCTGGCCATCAGAGCCTTCCGAGCTGAAATTGAGGATGATTCAACAATACTTTTAGATGCTCACAGATTGCCCCCCTCCGATTATGTATTTGTACCAGAGGCTCCCATCCCTGTCATTCCAATCTCTTAGGTACACTCCACTTCTCCTCCACTTGCTGAGTTAGAGGCAACTCCAGCTCAAGAGAAAACTTCGGAAACATATCGCAATATCATAGCTGCTAGGAGGGATAAGGTGGAGAAATTGACAAAGCAGCACCAGAGGCTCGAAGCTGAACTAGATCAGACTAAGGCAGACTTGGAGCATGCCAAGATGGAACTGAAGGCTGCTGAAGAAGAAATCCAGGAGTTGGAGTGAGCTCTCTCCTTATCTGCTGAACTTACAATTCAACAAACAGCCAAGTGAGCAACCCAGATGATCAATGCCATCACTTCCAATCAATGGAGCTTGGCTAACACTGCAAAGATGATACAAGTACGTGATGAGAACCATGTCAGGATTGAGGCTCAGAAGCAGAGGGCAAGAGAGGAGACTGAGCGTATGCAAAAAGAAGATTATCTTGCAAGAGTGTAACAGGAGATGGAGCTCAAGCAAAAAGCTGAAAAAGAGCAGAGGAGTCTACAAGAAGAAGAAATTGCTCGATTGCAAAGAGAAGCTGACCTGCAGAGGCAACGAGAGGAAGCTGAGCTTATCGTGCAGCAAGAAGAGGCTGAGCAAAAGCGGATATCTGAGAAAGAGCTTATTCGGCAGCAAAAGGAGAGGTAAAAGGCTGCTGAAGAGCAGGCTAGGCTTAAGGAGGAAAGAACTCGGCTTCTAGTCATGGTATCTGTAGTGCCTGAGTCGGCCATTCAAGTTTTTGGAGGAGATGTTGTGCCTACTGCGATGATGACTCAAATGCAGGCATTCTTCCATAACCAGATTGATGAGCTCAAAGACTGAGTGGAACAGAAAAAAGCAAAAACTTCCTAGTTTTTCACAACGATTAAGTATACTTTCTCAACCCTTATTGATATTATCACAAACGGGGAAGAGCAGAGACAAAAAGAAAAGGAAGAGCAGAGGCACATGGAAGAGGCTGAAGAAAAGAGGAGGCAGGAACAGTTCAATACTCTAGTGGAACTAGTTTCAAAATCTTTCTGATCAAAACCTTCATCATCTAATCCTCCTCCTCCGTGATTCTTCTGGTTCTAAGGTTTTTTTTTTATCTCTTTTTGCAAGTTTAGTTTTCTACCTTTCATTGTACATGTAATGTTTCTATCATTAATGATTTTTGGAAATTGGCTTTTAGAGAATTTCTCATTCTCTCTCTCTCTCCCTTCCTCTCTAATTTTTTAACGTGGTTGAACTCACTTTTCCTAAGTGTGAGCATCAAACTTACTTTTCACTCTATTGGTTTGATCGAGAAATGTCTCTCTAATTAAGGGGAAAGACCAAGTAGAGTAGGTCAGAAATTAGGACTCGTATACTGAGTAGTGTCTTTGTAAACTCAATATTCCAAGCTTCCTTTTCTTTCTGATATCAAAAAGTGGGAAATTGTTAGGAAATAAGTTTTAGTTCCCTCCTTAATTTTATGTTTTGATATGTCAAAACTTACTTTAGCACTAAGTTTCCAGAGTTCTATAATGTAATCCATGTATAGAATTAGTTGAGTTGTAATAGAACTTAGGTGCTGAAGATCGAGCAATGAGATGCTTGAGATTTGAAGAAGTGTTCGTGCATGAAACTAGGTTTCACTAAGTACGGCCAAGGCCTATACTGAGTTTGATGGGTTTTGTATACTGAAAGCTTTTATTATAATGAGTATACAACGGTTTATTTCTCCTATCTGTTAACAATCGTACATGTATGAACAATGGTATCCTCTTGTCTCACCGATAGGGACGATCATACGGCATGTTGTAGATCGCAGAAGACAGTATGATCACTTGACCTAGTGAGACATAAACCTAATCACAGCCGAGACAGCGTATGAGCATACGTCTGTCCGGATGGCTGCGGCATTGTCGGAATAAGTAGTCTGTCTTGGTTTGACATGTTGGTACGCAGAGGTGGCGTATTGATGGACCGCAGTGAGATATATTCGTCTGTCTGACATCAGCGAATAAAAGATCTCATTATATTGATTGAGTCCAAACCCAAACGAAGGTTCAGGGGTTTGCACGGGTTGACTGTTGCTTTGACTTGCCATGGTGGAGAGCCTGAGTAACGTGCTCGTATATCCGCATCTTGGGTAACAGCAGCTCGTGTAGTACCGCCTGAGACTGAACTTAGGTAACCATATCCGAGTAATAGGATGGGGACATTCCCTGAGGAGCTCAATAACATTCATCGTGCCAAAGTCCTGCAGGCTGATTAAGTTCAGGCACGAGTGATAAGGTTTGAGTGGTACTACTCAGGAATTATAAGATATTAATTAATTGTAGTTAGAGCTTGTCAGAGGCTCCGATTAATTAATGGATGTCCGGTAACCTTAAATATGGGGATTCTCAATTAATGCAACCCGTTCTCATAACGTGGTAATAAAGGGGTAGGTCAGTATTAATTCTGTGGTGAAAAAGAATTAATATTAAGTAATTAATTGTGTCCTGGGTTGTGGACATTGGAATTAATTAATTTATAGGCCCACTTTATTATTTGCATTAGGTCCCAGGTCTGGCCCAATAAATATGCTGAATTGAGCCCAAAGAGCCCATCAGGGATAAAATCCTAGGTCTATAAATAGACAGCTCTCTCTCTGAAACCTAAGTGACTTCATAACATAGTTGAAAAACACAAACCCTAGGAGAGAGAGAGTGGGGCGCCGACTTTGGAGAAAAAGGGAGGAGAATTTCGATTCTGGTCCTGCTCAAGCCACAGTTCTACGGAGTCCTCACCAGTAGTAGATCTGATCAGCACAGGGATACAAATCTGAAGACCTGATCTGGAGAACAGATTTCTTCTTTCTCAATTTCTTTGTTTCGAATTTATTTTAGAAATTAGAGATCTAAATTCTTCTTCCGCAGATAAATTCGTATTGCGTGGTTGAATTAAAGTTTGGAATTCAAACGCAAAAGATCGGTACAGACACTACGGAATTACGGTAATCTCTCAATCCACAATTATGTATTAAATTCATTGGAGCATGCTAGGGTTTTGAGAATTTGAATTGTGGGCAATATCCATAGATCGATCTGGTTCAGTTTGGTTTTGGTGATTCGGTTCACGTAAAAAACCCTACAATTGGTATCAGAGCCAGGTTTCTGATATATGGCTCTGTTGTTCATAATTAAATTCGATATTATGCATGTATGAATTTATTATTGTGGATGTTTGGTTTTTGTTCCTCGTGGCAACCCGTTAATTCAGCCCGCGGTGGTTTATCCGTGTAGGGCTGAATTATTTTGTAAAATCATGAGAAAATCCATGATTAGCATAGATTTGAAATTTGTAATAGAATAGTTTCTGTAATTTTATTTTTCAAATTATGTAATTGGACGGGTCGAGGACGAAGAACGAAGACGGAGCCGACGCAGGGCCGACGGAGACGACTGCGGGCGACGGCGGCGCGGCACTCAGGCGCGCGCGGCGCGCGCGAGCAGAGGTAGGCACGCGCGGCCTGTGCGCGCGAGGCAGCGTGGGTGCGGCGCAGGCGTGCGCGCGCGGGCGCACGCGGCACGGCAGCCAGTGCGGGGCGAGCGCGCGGCGGCGGCTCCGGTCATCGTCGGCTGCTGCTGTCCCGTCGCGGTGGCTTGTGTTTTTGGTGGTTTGTGCAATCCTGTGTAAACCCTAGGTTTGCATTAGGGTTAGGGCAAATCATCAGATTACAAAGGCCAAAATTCCAAAAGATTTGGTGTATCAAGATTTGGAGGCCCTTGAAGATTTGAGAAGATTTGAATTTATCCATTAAATTCAAAATTCAAATTGTAATAGATAGATTTTATTTTCTATTTATTTTTGGGGCCACGAGGAATTTTTGTTTGCCTTAATTATCCTCGTATGATATGTGATTTATTTATGTGCGCAATTTAAGCATGTGTAGATAATAGGAAAAACATGTTTTACTGCTTTTATTATTTACAGTCTTTCCAAGCATGCTTATGTGATTAATTTCTTTTGTTGGATTATATTTTGGGAATTTTTGGGCTTGTATTATTACATGCAAAAATTTGGAAAATATAATGACAAAGGGAAATTATGTGTGCGCATAAAGAAACCTTTTAAAAGAAAAATACTAAGCAGATTTTTTAATTAAAATCAATAGACCTCCACAAAGCGGTCCTAGTAAACGTCTACAAGTGTAGGTTGCTATTTCCCGGAGGTGCATGGGTACGGTTGTTGGGATTTCTAGACAAACAATTTAAATCATGTGAATAGTGGGAGGGCTTTGCGTAAACGTCTACGAGTGTAGCTTGCGTAGACCTCTTTCACAAGTATTCTAGGATTGATTTAAATTATAGATAACAAAAGCTTTAAGGGCTGTGCGGTATGGTTACGTGCCATGCTAAACTGTCTCTTTTGGCCGGAGTTAAATTTGTGGTTAATTGCTTAGAAGCATCTTAGAATATAATGCAAGAATTGAATCTCTGTTCTTGAGAGATGGCTTGGTCTAAGGTTTTCACTAATTATTAATTTCTAGTGTCAAAAGCATCCTGACATGGTAGTGAAAATAAATGGATTGGGGCTTAAAACCCGCAGTTCTGGTTGAGGGTGACATCGTAAACGTCTACGAGTGTAGCTTGCGGTGGGAACTCTTGGGCAATTAGTGGAAAACATTTGTATTTGATTTATTAAAAGGTTTTCAATGCATTTGTTTTCGAAGTTTAACATGTATGTTCTTATTTAAGATTCTTTATTGTTTCAGATATGTCTATGTCTAATGTAATCAACATTCTCGCACAAAACACTCTAACTGGTCCGAACTTCCTGGAATGGAAACGCAATCTCGAATACCTCCTGATTGCAGAAGAACATTTGTTCGTTCTGCAAGTACTTCGTCCTGAAGTGCCAACTGCTGAATCCAGTCAACTGGATATAGACTTTTACAACAAGTGGGAGAAATCGAACAATATAGTCAAGTGCTACATGATGAACACTATATCGAAAGTCTTGCAGCAGCATAATCAGCACCATAGGGATGCCTATGACATTATGCAAAGTCTGGAGGCAACCTATGGGGAAACTGATAGAGCCGTCAGGTTCAATCTCATGAGAGAAATCGTGAGTAAGAAAATGACTGATGGCACCTCAGTGAGAGAGCAGGTAGTTACCATGACTCACCTCATGGATGAACTGACTGTGCATGGTGGAGGTATCGACGCTGAGGCTAAGGTCGATACCATACTGAACTCTCTACCCAAGTCCTTTGAGAGTTTTGGACTGAATGTTGTCATGAACAAGAAAGAGTATACTCTTAACGAGTTACTCAATGACTTGATGGCAGCTGAATCAGTCATGAACCCTCAGAAGGTTGCCTTGGCCACTTCTGGTAATCTCTCTGTTGTACCGAAAAGTATGGAGCGGAAGAAAGGGATTAAGAAATGGGCCAAAAAGACACCTGTGAAGGATGGTGGGGCTGGGAAAAAGCCTAAGGTGGCGACTGAAAGGGACAGGTGCTTCAGGTGTGGTAAGAAAGGACATTGGAGGAAAGATTGTCAAGCCAATAAAGCTAGACAAGGTATGCCATTTTGCATGTATAACTGTAAGCATGATTAGAGTTAGTTATTGCTCTTCTAGAGCTGTAAGCACTGACTTGTTGATCATGTTGTTGTACTTTGCAGGGGACCGTGCCGACAAGGCTGGTGAGTGATGGCAAGAAGATACCAAACTGGATGAAGGCAACGTTTTATGACGGAGCTTCATGGAGTTTTCTTTTCTTTATGTTTTGATGAATTAAAGTACATTTGAGAATTTATTTGAGGGTCGTGCTTTATCGACAGGACAAATTTCATCAACCTTTATGGATATTTGTTATTTATGATTTTGTCATTAGTAGTAACAATGTTATCCATTATGGAATGTTGATTTACAATCTCTATGTTACTTCGATCAAACATGTCTTTTATATTGCATATAATTCCTCCGTAATTGATAATCCTAGGAAGAGAAAACTTACTTCTTCTGATGAGGATCTTACATATCTCTGGCACTTGAGACTGGGTCACATCAGCTTGAAGCGAATTCAGAGACTTGCAAATGACGGTACATTGGACTTAGTCCGGGCTATATCTTATCAAGTTTGCGAATCCTGCATAGAGGGCAAGATGTCAACTAGGCCTTTCAAGGCTAGTCAGTCTCGAGCAGAGGAAGTGTTGGAATTGATCCATTCTGACTTATGTGGACCGATGTCCACGCAGGCTCGTGGAGGGTACGAGTACTTTGTCACTTTCATTGACGATTACTCAAGGTACGGATACGTTTACCTGCTTCGCTACAAGTCTGAATGCTTTGAGAAATTCAAAGAGTTCAAGGCTGAAGTAGAAAAGAAGGTCGGGAAAACTATCAAGTCGCTGCGATCTGACCGCGGTGGCGAATACCTTGGTAACGAGTTCCTGCAGTATTTGTCAAAAAATGGGATTACATCCCAATGGACTGCACCGGGTACTCCCCAGCAAAATGATGTAGCTAAAAGAAAAAATAGGACTCTTCTAGAGATGGTAAGGTCAATGATGAGTTATGCAAACTTACCAATTTCGTTTTGGGGCTACGCATTGGAGACAACAGCTTATGTGCTTAATGTGGTGCCTTCTAAATCAGTTCCTAAGACGCCTTCTGAGCTCTTCCTTGGTCGCAAACCTAGTTTGTGCAAGTTAAGAGTATGGGGCTGTCTGACACACGTACTGTCGAAGGAACCTGATAAGTTAGAAAGCAGGTCAAAAGTAATGCTGTTCATAGGGTATCCCAGGCAAACGAAAGGTGGTTACTTTTACTGTCCTGAGAGTCAAAGGGTCGTTGTTAGCACCAACGCTAGATTCTTGGAGGACGAGTATGTGAGTAATCACAGGTCAAGGAGTGATATCGTTCTTCAAGAAATGAAGAACGAGAATGCAATTCTAAGGGAAGGAGAACGTGTAGATGTGGGTGCACCTGTGAGAGGTACAGCACCACAGACACATTCTTTAGTGCAAGGTGCAGGACCACAAGTCACCGCACCTACTACTGACACGGCACCGATGCCTCGTCGTAGTGGGAGAGTTATTTTCCAACCGGAAAGGTACATGTTCGTGGGTGAGTCTTCGGACTTGAGCCCGGAAGAAGGACATGAGGACTCTGACCCACTGACTTACGAAGAGGCAGTGCAGGACAAGGATGTTGCCAAATGGCGTGTCGCCATGGATTCTGAAATAGAATCCATAACTGCTATGGATGATACCAGAAAACTGATTTTCCGGATGGCTTTAGGGCCATAGGGGCAAATGGGTATACAAAAGAAAGAAAGAGGCGGATGGAAAGATCACGGCTTTCAAGGCCAGGCTGGTGGCAAAGGGTTATAGTCAGAAAGAGGGCATTAACTATGACGAAACCTTTTCACCCGTAGCCATGCTCAAATCCATCCGGATACTCCTTGCCATAGCTGCGCATATGGACCTCGAGATTTGGCAGATGGATGTCAAAACCGCTTTTCTAAACGGTTACCTTGAAGAAGGTAGAGACATCTATATGCAGCAACCCGAGGGTTACATAAGCAAGGGCGAAGAACATCTTGTCTGGAAGCTAAAGAAGTCCTTGTATGGACTTAAGCAAGCTTCAAGGTCGTGGAACTTACGTTTCAACGATGTGATTAAATCCTATGGATTTGCACAGTTGGAAAACGAAAGTTGTGTTTACTGACTTTGTGTCAGTGGGAGCGTGGTCTTCCTTGCACTATACGTTGATGACATACTCCTATTTGGAAATAACGAGGGAGTGATGTCCGAAATCAAGGTTTGGTTATCCGAACAGTTCCAAATGAAGGATCTGGGTGAAGCTGGCTACATTCTTGGGATTAAGGTCTTAAGAGATCGTAAAAGAAGAATGTTGAGCTTATCCCAGGCATCCTATGTGGATACTGTGATAGCCCGGTTCAGCATGCAACTCGCCAAGAAAGGCTTGCTACCTTTCAGACATGGCATTTATCTTTCTAGTGGGTAGTGTCCTCAGACACAGCGGGAGAAAGACGAAATGAGTCTTGTACCATATGCTTCGGCTGTGGGTAGTCTCATGTATGCAATGCTGTGTACCAGGCCAGATATCTGTTATGCCGTTGGCATGGTAGCAAGATATCTGTCTAACCCTGGACAGGCGCACTGGACTGCTGTAAAGCATATCCTCAAGTATTTGAAGAGAACTAGGAATTTCTACATAGTTTATCAAAGTGAGGATTTGTGCCCTGTGGGTTATACAGACTCGGATTTCCAAGGGGACCATGATGAGAAGAAATTGACCTCAGGTTATGTGTTTACCCTGGGAGGTGGAGCTGTATCTTGGAGGAGCACAAAGTAGAAATGCATTGCTGACTCAACCATGGAGGCAGAATATGTCGCCGCCTCCGACGCCTCGAAAGAGGGGGTGTGGCTCCGGAACTACCTTTTAGAGTTGGGCGTGATTCCGAGTTTGCCGAGGAGCATCAAAATTTATTGTGATAACTCTGGTGCGGTGGCAAACTCGAAGGAACCGCGGTCTCACAGGGCAAGCAAACACATAGAGAGAAAGTACCATATCATACGAGAAATCGTATCGAGGGGCGATGTGCTGATTAAGAAGATTGACACTGTTGACAATCTTGCTGATCCATTAACAAAGAGCTTGCCGCAGAAAGTTTACGAAAGACATATTCGTGAGCTGGGTCTGAGGTGGATGCCGACCACTGATAGTGGTTAAAGAGACAGCAGACTAGATAGACGGACTGTATACTCTGTAATAGCTTAGTTATGCTTTGAGTATAAGTGGGAGATTGATGGGTTTTGTATACTGAAAGCATTTATTATAATGAGTATACAACAGTTTATTTCTCTTATTTGTTAGCAATCTTACTTGTATGAACAATGGTATCCACTTGTCACATCGATAGGGACGATCATACGGCGTGTTGTAGATCGCAGAAGACAGTATGATCACTTGACCTAGTGAGACATAAACCTAATCATAGCCGAGACAGCGTATGAGGATACGTCTGTCCGGATGGCTGCGGCATTGTCGAAATAAGTAGTCTGTCTTGGTTACTTGACATGCTGGTACGCAGAGGTGGCGTATTGATGGACCGCAGTGAGATATATTTGTCTGTCTGACATCAGCGAATAAAAGATCTCGTTATATTGATTGAGTCCAAACCCTAACGAAGGTTCAGGGGTTTGCACGGGTTGACTGTTGCTTTGACTTGCCATGGTGGAGAGCCTGAGTAACGTGCTCGTATATCCGCATCTTGGGTAACAACAGCTCGTTTAGTACCGCCTGAGACTGAACTTAGGTAACCATATCCGAGTAATAGGATGGGGACATTCCCTGAGGAGCTCAATAACATTCATCGTGCCAAAGTCCTGCAGGCTGATTAAGTTCAAGCACGAGTGATAAGGTTTGAGTGGTACTACTCAGGAATTATAAGATATTAATTAATTGTAGTTAGAGCTTGTCAGAGGATCCAATTAATTAATGGATGTCCGGTAACCTTAAATATGGGGATTCTCAATTAATGCAACCCGTTCTCATAACGTGGTAATAAAGGGGTAGGTCAGTATTAATTATGTGGTGAAAAAGAATTAATATTAATTAATTAATTGTGTCCTGGGTTGTGGACATGGGAATTAATTAATTTATAGGCCCACTTTATTATTTGCATTAGGTCCCAGGTCTGGCCCAATAAATATGCTGAATTGAGCCCAAAGAGCCCATTAGGGATAAAACCCTATGTCTATAAATAGACAGCTCTCTCTCTGAAACCTAAGTGACTTCATAACACAGTTGTAAAACACAAACCCTAGGAGAGAGAGAGTGGGGCGCCGACTTTGGAGAAAAAGGGAGGAGAATTTCGATTCTGGTCCTGCTCAAGCCACAGTTCTACGGAGTCCTCACCAGTAGTAGATCTGATCAGCACAGGGATACAGATCTGAAGACCTGATCTGGAGAACAGATTTCTTCTTTCTCAATTTCTTTGTTTCGAATTTATTTTAGAAATTAGAGATCTAATTTCTTCTTCCGCAGATAAATTCGTATTGTGTGGTTGAATTAAAGTTTGGAATTCAAACGCAAAAGATCGGTACACACACTACGGAATTACGGTAATCTCTCAATCCACAATTATGTATTAAATTCATAGGAGCATGCTAGGGTTTTGAGAATTTGAATTGTGGGCAATATCCATAGATCGATCCGGTTCAGTTTGGTTTTGGTGATTCTGTTCACGTAAAAAACCCTACAGAGTTTGGGTACTCTGTATAGAGGCTACTGTACTGATCTTCAGGTAGTCAGTATAAGGGATGCCCATACTGAGTTTTGGAATCTCAATATGGAGGCTTAAATTCAAAAGCACGCGGAACACAAGGTGAACCGATCGAAGTCAGACTTAAAGTGTATTGAGTAAAAGTCAGTATGAGGATGTCCCATATTTTGATTCCTCAGACTGAAACTGAGTCTGACAAGAGCAAGTAGAACGTACAAGGCAAGTACACCTTTTCAGAGCAGAACTGAGCTGAGCTACCAAAGGATGGTTGTGATTGGACTTCATTCCTGTTGTCTCTAACGACTGGAATTTTGTGTCTAACGGGCAGAAATTCAAACATCCAAGGATACTCCTAAAAATAGATCTACATTTCAACCAGAAAAGGTTACGAACTCTCAAGCAAGATAAGCCTAAACTCTGCCAAGCTTTCTTCTGAAAAATTATCTGATACTCCATGTTCTTAACACGAGACTCGAGTTTCGAACTCAAGTTAATCAATCACGCCGTGCTTCTGTCTAAGTGCACGAGGCTGAAGCTAACTTTGGTGAATATTACTTTTTTAAGTAATTGTAACGCCCCCAACTGACCTTCCCAACTTTGGGGCGCGCTACAGTCGTGGTCGATGGTTTTCAATCATTTTCATAAATTAAAATAGCAGAAGACTTGTAAATATTTGATAAGGAAATTTAAAGAAACTACATTGGTCAAACAATTGTTTTCTCAACACATTTAAAAACAAGGGAAGGAAAGTGTTTCAGAGCGCGGTGCAGCAGTGTGTGTAGCGTAGTGGAGATATGCATATGAAGATGCATATCTCAGGATCTATTTATAAAAATCTTTACCAAAACATCTGCATCGTCTTTACACCGTCGTTCCTCCATCCTTGCTGCTTAACCTGCGTATTTTAGAAACAATACGAGGGGCTGAGTACTAATGTACCCCGTGGAGACATGCCCGAAAACATACATTTTATATATATGAAAGCTATGCCAACACACACAGATAAACACGGGGTTTTATTGAAAAGTACCGCGTTATCTAAAACATTTTAATTTGCTGCAGCTATCTAACATGTTATCATATCTGTTTAACGTTGTAACTGGAAGTTGGCCTACTTCCGAGTTACGATGAATAGTTGGGAATGGACTAACCGTTCTACCCACTACCATCATTTAGTGCACTAGTCTCAGTATGTCACCTTGAGACCCGATCGATTTAGGAAAGAAAAGAAATACACCGCCTTATCCCCCTAGGGCTTCAGTACTCCAGCTGAACAGCCCGAGCTCATAAACAAATAGGTTGCTAGCCATCAATAACTGATTCACAAGACTAGCTCAAGTAAAGGAATACTTGGTTCTCATCTTAGTGATTGGACTCTCTGATGATAGCAGTCAACAGAGGAACAGATATGTAACATAAAACATTTTAGGCATAGTCAGTCAATTTAAAACAAAACATTTTCACACACATTTTAGAAACGGAGCACAAGGCTCAAAAAGGCGTTTACTTTTACTTAAAATAGTCCCCACCTGATGTTAGGCTTCAAAGGTCAGATGCTTTCCCGTTAAATGTGTAATTGAGCTTGCCGTCTTCAACGCTTAACCTCCTACAACAATATATATATAACCCAATTAGGATGGACGATCTAGGACAATCACTAACCCTTAATCAAACCCAAGAATCAACTTACAATCGAACTCAAGACTCAACATAATTCCCATGATTTCCCCCATCTAAACGAACATCGATTATACTTGACATTATATACCAATGCATGTTTTCAACCTAACATGCTCCTATAATCATAATATAAACTCATGGATCAAATATAACTCGAAAAGGAGAGAAAACGGGTCAAGAAATCAAGTTTTAAATCAAAAAGCCGCAGCTCATCCCGAACGGGATGGACGGCGTGATTTATTTCGCCCAGCCGTGGGCTGTCCCGAACGGGACACACTCATCCCGAACGGGATGGGTGCCCTGCTGTGCTCAAAATCGCCGCGACGTGTCCCGAACGGGATGTTTCCGTCCCGCTCGGGACGCGTCATCTTCTTCGCGCGTCCTTGCGATTTCCGCCCTGCAACTCCACATTTCTCCTATTCTACCCATCCGATTTCACATGCAATCATCTTACAAGGTTCCTAGCTATCCTAGATCACAAATCAAGCCCTTAAACACGAATTTACCGCAACACATGAAGGGTGGACGAAAGCTCACCGGAAAAACCCTCTTCACGGCTGCGGAGCTTGATTCCAGCGATAATCCTCAACTCTCCCGGTACTAAAATTATCCCTACAAGGTTTGGAACACTTATCTATCATCAAAACTCAATTCCCTAGCCTAAACAACAAGATCTACTACTAAAACTCGAAAATTAAGCGTGATGAACACCCAAACTTCTCACCTCGATATCTCCGTCAATACTCGTCCTCTCGGAGCCCACTTTAGCTCAAATCGAAGCTCGGAGGAAGAGCTACAGAATGGTGGTGGCCTCTTGGTCTGGGATGGCCGGATTCGGCCGAAAACTTGCCGGGAAAGAAGACTGACGGGGATGGGGTTTTGAAATGGGGCTGCTCTCCCCTTTTCTTTCTCTCTCTAGCTTAAGGTGAATGTGGTGTAAATGATTTATTTTCATGCTATATATTTGTCCATAATTCCTATTTTCACAATAACATACATATTCTAATATCAATTTCTAGATTTATATATAATACAAATACATATATATATAATTGTCTCCTTATAATTTCCAATATACAAGCAAATCCTCATATAATACTCCTCATCTTTACCTCATCATTTCCAACATATAAATATATGTTTGTCTAAAATTCAATATAATTCCCTACAATTTCATAATCCACCTTATCACCTCCAAATAAATCTTAATAAATCTCGATAATTCCTTCCAATCTATGTAAAAATTCCAGTACGATTAATGACATCCGGTTATTCCATCGCGGTAAAATAAGATTTAATTCTCCAACCGCAATAAAATAAATTCAAACATTCCCAAATTGAGGAAACTCTCTCTATTAAAATCAATTAAGCGTTACCAAAGTTTAATTAAGCTTGGGGTATTACAGTAATATTCATAGCAGTCAGTGTTCAACTCTGGAACATTAATTCTTACGGGCGTTAGCCAACCAAACTATGTTCTGGGAAGAACGTGAAATCATCCAACCTACCAAGAAGAAGGCTGCGGGGTGCGTCCTCACTTCAACCTAAAGACTAAGTCAACAAGGAGTTCCTAGGCGAGTGATGACAGCATACCGAAGGACGGAGTGCCAACGGGCTGTTCATAGATCCTAGGAGGCTTGTACCAACCTTATTGGTTTTCCGATTAACTTCGGAAGAGTGGACGTATGATTTTTAAATCCGAATCACTATAATATCCATTGTCTTTTATTTGCTTTCTTTAAGTTTCAGCATACTTAAATTTTTCCATACTTATTTTGAAAACCTACAATACTTGGCTAAGTATTGAAGTGTATACTTGTGAAACTTACTTAAGGACTATCGAAGCTTAACTTACTTTTAGTCAGTTTCGGAGAACAAGTGTAAATTAAACTTACTTTTCGCTGCGTACCATATTTCTTTGATTTCAGGACCAACAGTGTGATAGGTTAGACATAATTTTTTTAAATTTTACATTAATTTAAGCGCATGCACACCTTACATATCTTCATAATAGTTCGAACACATGAACTTTTAATTATAAATCGAACGCTTCACCAATGCTGAATTCTATAATCAATCGTACATACTAATTGTTAAAGTTCAATTAAAGCTCAAGAAATTGAAATGAAAAAATATTAAAAAGCACGTAAAAAGTATAATAAATAATCACATAAAGAACAAGTAATAATATCTTATCTGAAAAGGGAATTAATTAACGTATCATATTTCCCTAATCGAAAATTTAAAGTAGTTTTCAATCTCAATTGAATGAGGGGATGCAATAATATTATATTGTAACGAGAAACACGACAATAGGGACAGATTGACGAGTTAATACTGGATTTGCTTAGTTGTCAAGAAAACTAATTAATTGCATTTGTGCGAAACAAAATATATTAAAAAAAATTAACCATGTAAGTCGTGGAATATTTATTTTATTGGAGTCAATTATGTGAGATCGTGTGTCGTGAATTAAAAAAATGCAGCAGTCGACATAGAAACACAAGTTTATGACAATTTCAAAGATTTTGTGGGAGATACTGTATCATTTGCCAATGGGAACACACCTTTTCTCGTCTTTTGGAAGGTCGTATGATTCACCTCAAGTCCTCAATTATGTGACATTAATAAAAGAGTGGAAACCTAAATAGTTATTATTATTATTATTATTATTATTATTTTTAATAAGTTTACATCAATTTTAAACACACACATCCACTCACATACACACAGCTGTCCCATGAAAGCTCGAACTTGTGACCTCTAAGCTACAGGCAAGGTGCTTTAACCACTACACCCCGAGGGAAGGGCCTTAATAGCTATTTTAACTAGGGATAAGGTCAATTTAGCTCTCCGATTATCCTGACAGAACCACTTTAGCCTCTACTTGACTATTTGGCTCAATTAAATCCTTTACTTTTAAAATTGGCTCAATTTAAACCTTCATATTAAAAAATTACTGTTTTATCCTAATTAGGAGAGAGGATATATTTGTTTTATGATTTTATCTTAATTTTCAATTCTTTATTATTGTATATTAATTTTAGTTATTTTTTATTTATAGTTGTAATTTGTATAAATAGAAATACTTAATAAAATAAATTATTAATCGATAAATCTGGTTTATGAACTAAAAATATACTTATTATTATTTTTAGCTAAAAATAAAATATGAATTGAAACAAATGTATTAAAATTTATCATCGTGGCATTTGGTTTGTTATATTAATTTTTTTATTACTACAAATAAATGATTCATTCAAATGCCCTGACAATAAATTTAATTATTCTTATTCCCCTAAAAAAATATGAGTGGAAATAAATGTATGAAATTTATCATCGTGGCATTTGATTTGTTATATTAATTATTTTTTATTATTATAAATAAACAATTCATTCATGCCATGACAATAAGTCTAATTATCCAAATGTCACGATTAAAAATGCTCAACTAATTAGTGATTAGAAAAATAATATAAAATGGGAAAATTCAATATAAACCAACAACACTATTTTAATAGTCTCGTCACCCCCTTTATTTTGACACCTGAAGAGAGGATATCCAACAACATTATTTATTTGTTCAAATCAAATTATGAAATAAACCAAGAACAATAATATCACAAATTCACAATTATTGTTTAATTAATAGTATCATATCGAATTAATTTTTGAAAATAGAGGTTAAAAGATAAATTGTTGGAGTATTCAAATAAAATAAATTTATTGTACATGATAATAAGTATTTTAGCTAAATATTTGGAGTATTCGAATAAAATGAGTTTGAAAATAACATTTTTTCAACTCATATTTTTTACGAGAAATAATAATAAGTATGTTAAGTTCATATACTAATTTTATTTATTAATAGATGTATTTTTATTTTATTAATTTATTTATTTATACAAATTAAAAGTATAAATAAAAATTAACTAAATTAATAAAATAATAAACAATTGAAAATTTAAGATAAAATCATAAGACAAATATATTCTCTCTTCTAATTAGGATAAAATATTAATTTTTTAAGATGAAGGGTTAAATTGAGCCAATTTAAAAGTCAAAGGGTTTAATTGAGTCAAATAGTCATGGAGGGGCTAAATTGTTCCTGTCAGAATAGGCAATCTTAAATAGTCAATCTTCAAAATACATTTAAAGAATAGCTATTTTTTGCCAAAATACCCTTACCTTTCAAATATGATTTCCAATATGGAATGATTGAATAAAAAAATCAATTCTTTTTTTTTTTTTGTCTTAAAGTGTTGGAATTAATATATTTTAGATAAAATGAAATGTGAGATAACACAAGTTATTATTAGCTTCTTTTTATTTATTTTTTTTGGCATTTTTTTAAATTTCTAGTCGTACTAGTTTTGTGATTTTGTATTTAGATTTTGTTTGATTTATTAGTAAAATTAGTGGTAAATGATCTAAAGTGGCAAAATTATTTTTTTTTCTGATCAGAAATGAGTGTATTTAGATTTTGTATTTAGATTTTGTTTAATTTTTATGAGTGCTAAATGGTTTCTAATGTTTGATGGCAAACGAGTGTATTTGAATTTTGTTTGATTTTTTCTCACAAATGGTTTGAAGTCGCAAATGTAATTTTTATTTATAAGAGGAATTTATTTGTTAATTTAATTTTGTTGAAATTAAATAGTTTTAATTATATTTTTTAAAAAACAGTTTGTTAATAGACTTATTGTAAAAAATCAAACAACTTTAATTAATGGTTTTCTTAGTTTGTTAATAGACACTGTTAAAAAATAAACAATTTTATATTAAAAAAATTTTAAAATTTGTTTATAGAATTATGAATTAGGAATTAGTAGAAATAATGTTATTAGGAATTAGTTAAATGTATCTTTTAAAATCTGATTTGAGTAAAACAAGATATTGATTGCTAAAATATTTGTAAATGCAAATTTTTGGTGGATTCAGAATGAGAGAATGAAATGATTCTGAAATCTGTCGTTTGGTTGGAGGGTATGGGAATCAAAAAATGGGAATAATACCCAAATACTTGGGAATCACCAAAACCCTCCAAAATGGTGGGTTTCATTCTTATTCCCAAAATTATTTATTTTTTATTTCATGTTATTTTATAATTATTTATTTATATTTATTATTTTTATAATATCATTCTAAATTATTATAATATTACATATTATTAATTATAATATTATATTTTATTATGAAATTAATCATTTATTTTGTATCTTAATTATATATTTTATAAAATAAATAAGAAAAATAGATTATTTATTAATTTTTAATATAATTTTATTTTCTTAAATTAATTTTTATTTATATAATATTATTTTTATTTTCAAAATCTATAAACTTAAAAAAATCACTCTTCAGAATTGAGAATGATCCCCAAAAAATAAACTCATACCCATTTCCTTTACTATCAAACCTATACCCATAGTGTTTCCCGACAGTTAAACCAAATGCCCCCTAAATCAATAATTAAGATATTTTGGTCTATTTACATTATTTTGGCCATTCTTTGAATGTCTACATAAAAGTGATCATTTAAGGTTTTTATATAATGAAAGTGGCTATTTGCATATATTTACACTTAATAAAAGCTAAATGTATATATTTATAAATTTAATACATTTTTTAATTAATCATTAAAATTACTCTAAACAAGATTTACCGAAATTTTATATTATCAATAAAATGTCATATGTGTTAATGTTTGATTTTGATTACCGAAAACTTAAGGAGAGATGTTTACACAAAAAAGCGAAGTACTATTGATATAGGTTGGAAGTTACTATTAATTTTTATTCATCCTTTTATACAAGAAGTGCAATATAGCCTGATTAGGAGCCCTTAGTAACTGTGAGATTAAGGCCTAATTCCGGGACTTTCGAATTTAGTTTCAAAAAGGTTCTTTATACGATTGTGTCTCTGACCATGACAGTTCGATGTCCTTAGTCCCTTCGACTTGTTCTTGACCATCTAAGGTTCACCTTGGGATAATTATGAGTTGATAAAGGGTTGGCTTTGGTATTCCTGTCGTGGCCCTTATCTGGAAGGTCTTGATAGTTTATGCAAAAGGTGATCACAAGTAGCTTAGGTTGGCTGCTTTGATATACCGACGCATCCTTGATGTATTGATAGGATCAACATCGAGATGTGTCATTCGAATTGCTAAATGAAAGATCTAAGATCTCAAATACTTAGAATGATCTAAAACCTCATTGAAGGGTAAGGAGCATATCCAAGTTGACCTCACTTTGACTTGCTATGGTAGTGAGTTTTACATTTACTTGCATATCTGCATATTGGGCGTGTCTTTCTTATGCCGGATGCAGGCAACCGTATCCGTTTGAAGGATGGTGACATTCTTTTAGGAGCTCACAAAGTTCTTTATGTTAAAGTCGTGCAGGATGAATCAATGATTCAAGCATAAGTGAAAATGGGTGACTGGTACTACTCAAGAAGTAAAGAGTTTAATTAATTGTAGCAATTTCCATATGATAAATTAATTAATGTATGTCCAAAACCTTAACTATCAGGATTAACCAAGTCTGTGCAACCCTCGTTCCTAAAAACGTGGTAATGAACGGGTAAATCAATATTAATTCTCTGGTGGCATGAATTAATGTTCATTAACAAATAGTGTTTTGGGTTGAACAAGAGGATATTAATTAATGGGAGACCCAATTCATTATTTGTATTTGGTCTTTGGTCTAACCCACATATTGCTCAGAGCCATTAGTATTAGAGTTTCCATATACCTTAATTCTATATAAGGCCTCCACCATCTACATACAATTACAAATTGTGCAACTGCATGACACAGACAGTTCGAGAGAACTGAGAGAGGTCGGCGAAGGTGGCTCACACAGTGAAAGAGGTGGTCAGTTCTTTCAGTCAGCGTAATCCAGTAGAGGATCCTCACAAGATTTTTTGGAGAGCAATGGATACTGATCAGAAGATCAAGTATGTAGGAACACCCCAAATTCAATCAGCATTCAACAAGAGATTAAAACAACACTCAAGGTATTTCTCAATCCATTTTACGAAATTAAATAAAAAGAACATGCATATGTTGCTAATTGATTTAACCAACATTTGTTAAAAATTAAGTTTCAGTTTATCCCTTGGTTTGATGTTTTGGTGTGTTAAAACTGACTTTAGCTTTAAGTTTCTAGAGTGTTTCTAAATGTAATATTGTATATGATTTATTGAGTTGTAATAGAAACTAGAAACTGAAGCTGAAGATCGAGAATCAAGTTTCAGAACTTAAAGTGAAGATGACAAGAAACTTGAAACACCGGAAGTCAAGTTTCGGAGCTTGAGACATGAAATACCAGAAGTTATGTTTCGGAGCTTGAAACTTGAAATGCCCAAAAAACTGAGTTTTCAATGAAGATAAGACAAAACTTAAAACTTGAAATTTGGGGATTTCAGTTTTTAGTTTTAGTAGTTAGAGAGCACGTGTAAAATATGAAGACAAAAGGAATTCAGATAGAGTTCAAAGTCATATCAAAGATTCCTTAAAGTATCGAGCAATCATTCAGTACAAGGAAACTTAGAATTAAGTTTCTCGGACTGAAAATGAGTCAGACAAGGGTAGGTGAAAAGTACATTGCCAAAAGTGAAAAGCAGATCTGATATGATCCTAGCCGGGAAGGTTTAGATCGCAACCCAGAATCGACAAACAAGGAACGCACACTGACACGACTTAAATAGATACAATGGAAAATCCAAGGTCTATGACCCGACCCTTAGAGAGCCGTAGGCAAGAATGCGAAGGAGCCCCTACGACTAAAAAAGTAACTCGACTCAGAACAAAGGATATAGCAAAGACGCCACAAACGGCTGCAGAATTCCATTTGATAAGTCAGAATTTTTGAATTCTAGGGCTTCTAGAATTCGTGAGCTTTCAGAAAATTGAGGAGATAATCTCACAAATTATATTAAAAACTGAAAAATGAATAAGATTGTCTAATACAAGGCCTATATATAGGCGACCCAAAACCCTAATCTAATAAGGAAATCAAATCTAAGAAGCATATCAAATCTATTAAGATATACAACAAGTGTATCTCAATATCTTTGACCAAAACTAAACACTAAATATATTAATTTTTGAAAATTACATATTAATTTTCGAAAATCAAATACTTAAAAACAAAAATTAAATAATGTAAATACTAAAATTTGAAAATTAAATTAATTCAAAACTAAGACTCGAAAATTAATCTTCAACTGATCTTCAATGAATCCTCTAATTTCAGCCCACCAGGATCTCCATCATTCCCCTCATCTTCAAAAGGATTTATCCTCAAATCCTCACGCCAGATCCACTCACATTGCCTTGCTAGAAAAGAACTTCTCTCCACATAGTTTTCTTTTTTCTCTCCATCCAGCTTCGGTCCAGGATCCACTTCCTTTTGCATCTTCACTTGGTCTTCATGAACCTGATTTGGAGTGAGAGGAACAAAACAAAATCGTTTGTTATTATACTCAAAGGAGTATTTATTTGAGAACCCCTCATGCTGCGCCTTTTTATCAAATTGCCATGGACGACCCAACAAAACATGGCTAGCCTGCATCGGAACTATGTCACAAAGAACCTCATCCACATATTTTCCAATGCTGAACGGAACATTCACTTGCTTCGTCACCTTAATCGTCCCAGTGTCATTTAACCACTGCAAACGATAAGGCTTTGGATGTTTGAGCATAGGTAAGCCTAATTTCTCCACCGTGGTTAAACTTGCTGCATTTGTACCACTCCTACTATGGATGATGACACTGCAAACTGTATCCTTAACCTGACAACGTGTGTAGAAGATATTCTCACGCTGCTCGGTATCATCGACTGGATGTTGTGCCTGTAAGACTCTCCGAACCAAAAATGATGACAGTGCAGCAGGCGCCACTTGGAAAAGTCTCATCCTCAGTTTCCACCTTGCCATTTTCTCGAAGGATCATAGCCCTACTATTGGGGCACTCACCAGCAATATGCCCAAAACCTTGACATTTGAAACACCGATGATCACGATTCCGAGTATTAGGAGTAACAGATTTACCTTGACTGTTGGAACCTGGCCGGGGTGCAACAAATGGTTTCTTCTCAACCCGTGGCTGCTCCTCTTCCTTCCATGGAGATCGTTCAGGCGTGGAACTACTACTAGACTGATATTCTCTCCAGCCCGTAGGATACTACCCAACTCGACTACCCCTCATCTTGAGTTGTCCTTCCACCTTAATCGCCATGTGCACCATTTCCTCCAGCTCAACATAATGCTGCAATTCTACAATATCTCGAATCTCCCAATTCAAACCAGCCAGAAACCAAGCCATTGTCGCCTCTCTATCCTCCACTACATTGGCTCGAATCATAGCGACCTCCATCTCCTTATAGTACTCATCCACGCTCCAACTACCCTATCTCAGACTCTGCATCTTGTTGTACAGCTCTCGATGGTAGTGATTTGGCACAAAGCGCCTCCTCATGACAGCCTTCATCTCATCCCATGTCTCTATCGGCCTCTCCCTATTCCTCCATCGACTACTCACCAACTGATCCCACCACACTAGAGCGTAGTCAGAAATCTCCACTGCAGCCAACTTTACCTTCTTCAAATCAGAATAGTTATGGCAGTCAAACATCATCTCCACTTTTCTCTCCCATTCCAGATACGCTTTGGGATCATTCCTGCCCGGAAAGGAAGGGTTATTCATTTTGATCGTCCCCAAGTTGTTATCATATGATTCCCCAACATCAGAATCATCGACATCCTCGTCATACTGAGGACTCCGTCTATTAGATCTTCTACGACCACGACCTCCACGCCCTCGTTTTACAACACTCCTATGACCGCCAGTAGGATCTCGTCGAGTCCTTTGAGCAATAGAAGCCTCGAGAACATTGATTCGTTGATGCATTGCCGCTATCTCACTCCTCAACATCCTAGTCAATTCAGATTTGAAACCCTCCATCATGCACTCGAGCTGGTTAACAATAGTAGTATCATCTCCGTCGCCCAACAACTCAACTTGATTGCTTTTCGTCTCAGCTTGCTTGTTTTTCGTCATACCTGCAAGGAAGGTTAGAGAAAAGAAAACAAGGACCTCACCACCTCAAGTACGCTCGTGTATCACTCAAATGAATATGGCTTTTTCAATTCCCTCTATTGATCTCACTCACTCTTGCATTTTACCACTCAAATTCTCCTTCTGAAAAGTTCAAGAACCACAAATCCCCAAATGCAGAAAAATTCAAAATTGACAATTAAATGAACTTGAATTACAAAAAAGGTTATACAGAAATTGGACGAAAAGACCCGAAATGACTCAAGGAATGTTGGTCCCGGTTTTTCAGAGTATAAAACGTTAGCAGCGGAAATAA